>BQNB010030075.1:0-20504 GCA_026074375.1 Tanacetum coccineum
GAGATTTAACTTCTTGATCGAAAAGCTAGGTATGAGAAGCATGTCTCCGAAAACATTGAAACGTCTGGCAGAGGAAACGAACGAGTGATGGTGGTAACTCATATCCTGTATATATGTATATATGAAAACATAAAAAATCTAAAAATATTTTTCATTTTTTTATAAAAATTTTCAAAAAAGAAATAAAAAATCAAAAAATTATAAAAAAATGCAAAAATATGTTTTTATGACATGCTTTCTAGCATCAATAATATTTACGGCTTCAGAAATGTCATTCAATAATGGCTCAAAGCTGTAAATAAAGTTTGAATAGAAAACATGTCATATGGCTTGCTATTATTTCAGATAGCAACCCGGTCATCATCTTAAAGACAAGTATTTCAAAAAGAAAACTTGACCTCACAATGGGAAATTTATTTTTCTCGGGAATGAATTACTTCATATTCATTCAAAGGCTTGTGATTACTTTGCATCACAACCCGTGCTTCCAATATTCCATAAGTATACGTGTCAGTGCACTTATGTGCTTAAAATAAGAGAAATCTTATTTCTTGGGTATTGATTTTTAGAACTAAAAGTTTTCAAATCAGAAATTCATCAGATAAATCATTTTCAAAGACATTTGACCACTCAAACAACGACTACAACTCTTTAAATAGAAAACGGGTCATTATTTGAGGGGGAGAAAATGTCAAATATCTTCTTCATAATTAATCATGTGATAATCGAAAAAGATTTCAAACATATCGGATATATATTTAAAGGGAAGTTAATTAATTTTAACTCAATCGGGCTTTATTTGTTATATGTTTAATTCTTTAAAGGGTATTATGGTAAAATGTAAGACTCATTTCTGATAAATATACCTTAGGGATTAGTTTTGCCATTTGGGAAACTTAATTAAACCTTAAGTAAAGTTTATTAGGAAAATGGAAGCTCTAGTAAACCTTAGGGGGCATAGGCGGGGCATTTATGCCAAAAACCAAAAAGATTTAAACATAAACACTCAACCCCCTTACCGCTTTTACACAAACTACGTACACACTACAAAAACCTTAAACCTCCATTGTTGATTTTTAAACCTTCAAGAACTCGTTCAATCTTCGTTTTAATCTAAAGGTACACTTGTTTTAATGTTAAAACTTCCATATATCAGACCTATCTTGGAATTATAATCATAAAACCCTAAATTCGACCTAACTTTCGTCACCCTAAAACGTGGATGAAATGTTAAATTGATTGAGGGGTTTTAGTCCTTTAGGGGTCTAGATGTTGTACCTATAACAGTTTTTAATGGGGATAACGTATTCATACATTTTGATTGATTCTTGATGTCGAACTAATAGAAAATAGGTCAAAGAAACATTTGATAAAGTTCCTAGGTTATGGGTATAGAACTGCTATAATATTGTCCTGTGTGATTTGAGTGTTCTTAAACAAGCTAATATGTTAAAATACTAGAAGAACTTAGGTTTTTCGTGTTCATATGTGTTTGAAAGAAGTCATAAGGCAAGATTTTTTGTGGTTATTCATGATTAATGTTGTTAAAATGTTCATAGATGCTATATGACATTGTAAAGATGGATAATGATGCTTGAAAGTTCAAAATGTTGTGTGTAAAGTTTGTATAGGCCCGAACTATAACGTCTTTCTCATAGGTGAACTATACACGTGGGTTAATACATGTGCATATACGTGGTTTACACAGGCGAACTAAAACGCTTGAGGATTCACACAGGCAACTATACATGTCTACTAGGCGAACTATACACTAGGATACTACGGCGATTTATATAGACAACCCATATGTTTTTCAAGTCAATTGACGACGTCGATAAACTAAGCTAATAATATTATTAGTATTTAACTCGTTTGCTTGTAATTTCATGAATTAAGTTTAAATCGCGTAAGCTAAAAAATTGGGTTCAATGTAAACGGCATCAACAATTAAATGTTGACATCAAGCAAGGGTTTATAATAATTAATTTTTGAGGATAATTATTAACTATTAGTTCATTTATTTATTTATCGGATACTGTAAACAGTGCTATACGCTTCGCGATAAAATAGCGTTTTAGGCACTACCCGAACCACAAAACTTTTCTACGCTTCTAACAAATACCCATACATTTTATACCCAATACACAAAATTACATAAATATATCATAGTATATCTTATTATTCCGAAAATCACACCAATACCTCATTATGGCAAGACCATACCCTTCCATACTTTGACTCCTAATCATGCTACCATACCCTTGGCCATCTCCTAGGACTTCCTTATGTTCCCTGGACTCATTATACAATCTTATATACATGCACAAAAGCGTAGCAAGTAACATTATACCATCAACAACGACTTAAAGAAATCAAACCAAAACCTCCCTTTTTCTCTATAGAGCCACGGCTCAATAAGCCATCTCAAGCAATCCCTGACAAAAATTTTATAACTATATTACAAATCACTCACATATATCATATCTAAGATACCTCAAAGTATTTTGGAAGCCTTGATTAATTTATATTAACAAGTATTTGAAGCAAGAAATCAAGATTTGTGGTTTGTTAAGAAAATAAGGGTTATATTAAGTGCAAGCTTGGATTTAGTGTGGCTAAACCAAGTTTAGCTCTTGATATATCACACCATCCATACATCTTAAGGTCCATTTTAAACTCTTTATATTGCAAAAATCTTTCATTATAATGCATATGATCATTTCTATTTAGCTTAAATCACCATTTAGGATTTTATCATGAAAATAGATTTAAATTAAACTTGAAATGATCATATGGATTACTTTTATATATGTTGGAAAATTACATATATCATGTTTAAAAAAAATGATAAAATAATTTGTACATGTAGATTTGGTATGTAAACATGAATATATGGGATAATTAGAGTTTTCATAGTTTTACATAATAATGTTACAACTAAAGAAATACATAAGAACATGTAATATTGATTCTGTGGACTTTTAATCATGTTAAAGATGAACACTAAAATAAGTCATATATGGAAAACAAAATACACCTTTTACCCATTTGGTGTGTGAAGTGTAATAAAAATGGACTTATCAAACAAGCATAAACATTCCTGGTCCCCAAATTCGAATTTTTTTACATACTCAATTTTATATTTTATAAGATAAATACCTTATCACTGACGATTCCCGAAAAAGTAGAAAACTTGTTAAACGGATTAATAACCGAAAAATAACTTTATTTTTAAAAACAAGTTATTACGAATAATATAACGAATAGTCGTAAATAAATTTTTTTATAAAAATCATTTTTAATAAAATTTCGAACAGCAAGGGTTTTATATTTTTAATAAATTATACAATATTTTTTATGGATTCCAAAATGAAACATAAAAAATCCGTAACATTTACCATTAATAACGAACGAGTTATGTATTTTCGCGATTTACGACATTAATACTTTATAAAACTATTTTTTATAAAAGTACTATTCAAGCCAGAAAGTTATAATTTTAATATAAACCTTCATAAAAATATAGAACTTTCAAATACTAGAACGTCTCTAAAGAATCGTTAAAAACGGAGGCTATAACAAATAAAATACCCGACGTTACGGGTCTTACTCCAATAAATCATAAAAAAAATAACATAGGGTCTGAGTTAACAGTAATTTTTACTGTTCACTTCAGTAGGTCCGAAATTCGTAAAATGTCAATTTTAGATAACTCGTGCTTGAACGGAAAGATGGACATAGAAACGCATGAAATCGTGGTTTTAAAACGCGAAAGGTTACGCCAGTAATTACTTAAACGGAAATTATAAACGTTCAACTTGTTAAAGCACAATTTTCCGAAACCATTAGTTGGTGATTGAGCTATAAGAATATTATGTGGAGTTATCAAAGTACATATTACGAGGGATTATCAAAATGAGAGCCTCTTCGATGGCGTATGACGAGTTGTTGGATTTACGATTTAAAGATGTCCTAACTCCCTCGAACGTCCATGTCATGACTCTATAATTTATGATATCCCCAACGATATACGATTAACAACTATATTTAGTTTATATTCAATGTTGTTAAAATAAGTTACTCTGGTACTTATACCGACCTATATAATATAGTTGCATTACGATGTTTACGTACGCATCTATCTGCATATTTTGGGATTATCAGAACTCAATGGTGAGTTCATAGCCCAAACCACTGTTTTACTTCTTGTTTTACAAAGTATTTTTGGGTGAAAAACATGCAATGTTTTAACAAACTGGACACAAGTGGTTAAGTTAGAATATTATTGATTACATGATATCCTAAGTATCGATAACCCAATCTGAGCCCCATTATCATGAACTGTTAATTACGAGCGCGAATGTTAATGAATAGATCTATTGGGTTTGAACAACCCCGTTCGGAGTTGAGTTAGCATAACACTATGTGAAACGACTATACCATGTGTTCGATATAGATGTAGCGGGTTAGACATCACCTACGGGGTAAAAGGCCATTAATTGGCATACCATACATGTCAAGCTTCAGTGTCATGAGCTTAAGCAACGTAATTACATTTATATTAATAACTGCAACTGTTGCATTATCAATGACAACTTGGGAAGATCTGAGTTGGTCCACAATATATGATTTATCAACCGTATGAATTCACCAACATTATTGTTGACGTTTTAAAGCAATGTTTTTCAGGAGGTCATCAATTAACAGCGAGAGTGCAAGGATTACAGATGGATTGATTGTGATTTGGAATTGACAAGCATTAAAGATTTTGTCACATTTCATTTTGTTAATGTACATGGGCTGAAAATCTTTGTAATTATTGATCAAGTGAGCAAGTTAAGCTTCGGGCTTATGAAACAATTACTTGCTAAAATCCAGTATCGTTTTCCAAACGACATTATAGGTCGTTCTATATATAGGCTTTGTGTTATTGTATCGAGAAGTACACGCCCCCGTGACCCATATACCGCTGCACGACCCAATTTGGGGTGTAACAATTAATAACACTTTGACAAAGGTCACCTAAACACTTAGGCACAATACAAAAGGCGAATTTATACATATTGTATAGGCGCACATAAATACCAGTGGTTCAACACAGGCGAAACTATACCCCATATATAAGGACGAACTCAAAATGATTTGTATTCTAGGAGAAATAATCTCGTAAAATTGGTAATCTAATCTTGTAATCTAATCTAAGTATAATTAAACCTTAACTTATCACCTAGTGATTAATTTAGGTCTAGTTTTTCCTTAGAAATCTTTAGTGATTGCCTTAGTTTCTATAGATTGCCTATAGTTAGTGTGTTCTATGATTATGTGTATTCTCCTGGTCTCTCATGTGTTTCATTATTTTACCTTGTAACAATGTCATAATTCCTAGTGAGTAAATCAATCTTGCTCTATAACATTTGTCACGTACTAGATTGTCATTCAGTGATATATATAATAAGTAGTAGGAGTTATATAAAGTATATAATTAATAATATAATAAATATATATATATAATATATAAATTATATTTAGTTGTAATATATATGCTGGTGATAATGAGAACTGTAAATGTCGTGACTAAATCTTAGCAAATCATGTCTTCCAAACTGCTCAAAAACCAAACTTGATCTGTGAACTTGTTCCCAAGGAGGAACAAGACTTGAAGATTGGGAATGCAGACGGAAGACTCAATTCCTTGAAAGAATCTAAAGAGAACCCTCCAATTCAAGTCATCTAGATGCTCTTATGCTCTCGACACCATGCCTACTCTGCATTTATCGTCAGCTGTAGATTTGCCAAAAAGTTTACCATGCACCAAGAACCTAGGATTCTTTTTACAACAAAAAACTTTCTACCAGATTCAAAAATGGACAAAAGAAGAGATTCAAACTACGCTGTATGGAAATCTTAGAGATATCTTTAAAGATCTTCCTATAGTTCAGGGACAAGACTTTGAATACACTTCCTACAGATGAATGAAATTATGTGTCCTTTTCTATAAGAGGAACTTGGTCACTCTGGGGAAATCAATTCACTCAATGATGTTATTATTGATCAGATTCATTAACCTTGGAGAACTTTTGCTGCTCTCATTAACAAAAGTCTATCTGGAAAGACAACTGGTCTTGACAAGCTTCGTCTCTCCAGAGGACAAATCCTTTGGGGGTATGTACCATCAGAAGAATGTAAACTATATTGAACTACTTTGGGAATATGTCATTTACCAGATAGACAATAGAGCCTATAAAAAGTAAGAGAAGATGTACTACCCTCAATTCACCAAAGTTATCATTCACTACTTCCTTACTCAAGACAAGACAGTCTCTTGGAGAAACAAGATTAGGATGCACACCTCTAAGGATGACTATGTGATAAACACTTTAAGATTTGTCTCTGCAAAAGAAGCAACTCAAAATCTATAGTGCATAATTACCTAGATGATAAGAAGCAACTCAAATCTATAGTGCTATAATTCCTGAATCATTGACCAGTCCTGAGATGAAGGAAACCAAAGCTTACAAGTTGGTTTTGCTTCAGGAGCTACACCTCCTAAGAGGGCGTGAAAGTTCAAGAAGCCCGCTTCTCCTCAACTCACTACTGTCCCAGTTTCACTTGATGAACCTTTAAGGAAGTCAAAGAGAGTTTAAAGACCTGCAAAGAAGTCTACTAAGGCTCTAACAGGAGGTGTTATCATTAGAGAAACTTCTGAGATGTCTCTGTCTAAAAAGAAAGGCAAAGACTCTCGGGTGTATGTCCTCCAAACACACCATGGCTCTTGATACCAATTGACAGAACTAAAGAATCTATGATTCGGTGGTCTTAGAGACTCAAACCAAGTGATAGCCATTATTTTAGAGAGATAGTAGAGAGAGAAACAAAAGATGTAAAATAGAATGAAAGTGAAAAGATTACAAAAGCCTCACCCCCTCTATGGAATCCATAGAGGGGTATTTATACCACCATACATTATATAAGAATCCTATATTGACTATTCTAGTCCTTGTGTGTGGTGATATGGTAAACTATGGTAATTCTGTAAATGTCATCACGTAAAGTAAATTCCTAACATAACTGATGCCTTGAATAACATTCTTCCCATTCTCAATTTAATCCTTTTTTATATCATATCTAAGGACTTCTAATCTATCTATTTGAATATCCTTGGGTAGATCCCTTCGGTTCTAGCTGGATCATGGAACGAATACTTAACCTTAACCGCCTTATATCTCCTTAAGAATCATCACTTGGTCGGTCATTAGGTATTACCATTATAGCCACAAAACCATTTGAATATCTATCAAAGTATCTGTGATATAAATCAAAACATTTGTACTTTGATAGTTTCATTTTTCAGAAATGCTCCCCTACACATGTGCATCGATATTCTAAATTGTTTTGCACATGTAGGGAGGATACCGCACTTGAATCATAATGATCATGTTTATTAATTGCATATTTTAATCACATTTTCTCCCCTTATCAAAAATAGCAAATCGTTTGATATTTTGGATATCAATTGATTAAAATATTTCAAAAAGTGTTTAGGGAGAAAAATATTTTTTGAATTAGCATGCTTATTTGAAACATTTTAATGCTCCCCTCAATTAATGAGGGTATGATGTAGTGTTGAGTACATAATTTTTGAAAGATATTGAATTTACTGAGAAAAACTTAAAAAAGCTGTACTCAAGCACTATTCATTTATTGATATATACTACATATTAATATATATAGGATAATGTTTGAGACATGACCTTAAATGTACAAAACCGAGAATGACAAGGTCATTCTGTCCGCATCAGTAGTCTATAGTCAGTCTCAACTCGTCTCCCACCAACAAAGCTTTCAAGGCTCCGCATGATCCGTCTTTCCAGCAATGTCTTGTCAATCTTTTTCAACATTGATGATGTCCATTTTTTTTATCTTTGACACTCTAATCTTGATTCGGCATGCCTTGATTGTTGTATCCCAATTCAAAGTTATGCAGCATTAGATCCCGATTATCATGAACTGACTTGAGCGTTCCATCACTAAACTTGTACAGCTCATTATCCCTCACCAGTATCTCGCAGTTGTCCGTATTCTTATATACCACACCTCTGGGTTTATACAATATGGTATATGGTTCTTTGAAGTCGAGACCATCACATGTGATTTGTGGCATTGTAATGTTGAGCTTCGTCTGATAACTTTCCATCCTAAGTTATACGTCTTCTACCCTCTTCTTAATGATGGTTCTTTGAATGAAAAGACGTAGAGAATTTACCAGATCAAATTGTTCATCACCTGTGAGGTGGTGAAGTTTGGTTTAAATCTTAAGAAGATACATATCTTCAATGTCATTCAAATGTAGCCTTGGAAAGTCAGCTTCTGTGAATGCATACTCCTTCTGATCTGCTTGTCTTACAACAATCTCTTTCAAGTAACCATAACCAAACTGTTTGTCAACCGATATTCTTATAACACTGAGAATCTTGATTCGTGAGAAGACTTTATGACGTGATGTTTGCTTATGTCTTGCTTTGTAGAAGAGTTGACGCTTTGGTCCCTAGTGATGTATTCTAAGTGCAGCATTTAAGTCATATGCCACTTTACTTGAACTCCATAGCTTTGGGATCATCTCTTCTAAGCCTTTAAGTTCATACCTTGCAGCCTTCGGTTTTATCAGCGATACGGCATACTTCTTTTCCTTGTTTCCAGTCTTCAAGTACTCAAGGTCTTTTTTGAAGAAGAAATCCACATAAATAGTTTTGTGACCGGGAGGACCTTGCAAAGGTAGTGGCTTACTCAGATCATAAGGACATTTTCCTCCTTCAGGATTTGCCCAATCTATCTGGTCCGTTAGAGCTAAGTAACATTGTTCCATATTGTACTCGAGCTCAATGTTGTTCTTGAAATTCCCTTTCAATAATGCAAATGCTGGTCCTTCTAAGTCTGCTTTCATGAGCTTATCTTTCTTGAGATAGTTTTTGGCAAATTTTGTGAAGTCAATAGTAGAACCTATCAAATCGTTAAACTCTTTTGGGTCTTTCTTAGCATCAACCATCTCATTGAACTAGTTTTGTTCAGGGGCGCCATTCACATTTGGTTTCGTGAACCACTCTGGATTAAAATTTTATGGTCTTTCAACAGCAACTTGTTTGAACCATTTAGACTTATCCACTTCAGGAACATCATCGTCTTGTGTCGGTTCTTGAGCATCCACAACATCATCTTTAATTGATTCTTCAACATCTATTTCAGCATCTTGTACTGATTCTTCAAAATTCATAGTTTTATCAATTTTTGATGGTTCAGATGGAGCTTTATCTTCCTTTGATGACTTGGCTGGGGTCTTGTCTTTTTGTGACTTGAATGTATCAGTATCTTTTCGTCTTTTCTTCTTCTTCTCCTTTCCAGAATCTATAGGAGGGTCTTGATCATCGTGATGCCTTTTCTTCAACTTTGGCGTACGATCAAGGTCACCCTTTGCAATAGCTTCATCTACACCCATTGGGTTCATCAATGCGTTGAATAACTCAAGATGTTTTTCATGTGCAAGAAATGAACGAATTTTTTTCATCATATCATAGAGTTTCTGCTTCAGCTCATATTCTATGAGTGAGTCTGCGGATGCGGAGGAAGACTGGCAAAGATTGATTGGATTCTTCGTTAGCACATCACGAACCGTTCTTTCCATTCTTGGTTGGATATACTCAAAAACAACTTTCGATAGAAACTTCAGCAATTGATTCTTTACTTCATTTATCACATTGGCTTGAACAGATTCTTTAATTGCTTCAGTATGATCTATTTTGGACATTGTTGCAACCTTCTTTTCAAGTTTCATGAGCCTCTTCAAAACAGCTTCATCATCAACTTTCTCTTCATATTGCTTAGGATTTTTGATGATTATCTTTGTTTTGCTTCATGGTGGTTGTTGTTTTGGTGAATGTGTTGTCTTTTCTATAATGATTCATATGACTGTATCAACAAGTGGAGTTTCTTGGACAACTAGATTTTCTTCATAAATGGGAACATCCACCATCGATTGAACTTCATATTCAACTAGGTCTTTCAAAACTTCATTCAATGACATGTCAGCATTATCATTAAGAAATTGATTACCATATTCAGAAGAAGACAACTTCAGACTGGAACTGGGAAGTGGTACGGCATGTTTCTCTATCTATGGCTCAGGTACGCGAGCTTAAGCTTGTACTTATCCAGCTTGTTCAATTCCATCTTGGTCATCCATATCTTGTTCTTCTCTAGCTTTCTCATCTGCATCTTTATCATCTTCAGCTTTCTTATCTTCAGCTTTCTTAGAAACATCAGTATTAGTTCTTTCATCGTTAGACTTCTCTTGAATTGCTTCATCATCAG
The DNA here is from genome assembly GCA_026074375.1 of Tanacetum coccineum. Lineage (NCBI taxonomy): Eukaryota > Viridiplantae > Streptophyta > Magnoliopsida > Asterales > Asteraceae > Tanacetum > Tanacetum coccineum. Next base: position 10,363 of record BQNB010030075.1, read on the forward strand.
TTGTCATGAATCCCTCTTCATCATCTGATCCTAAATGTGAACTACTCGAACTATCACTTGGCTCATTAGGAGTGTCTAGGACTATGCTAGATCCTTTACCTAGACCTTTGTGACGTTGTTGGATTATATAATCATCTTTGCTTGCTTTCTTTATGTTTAATAAGAACTGTACAGTACTAGACACATTTTTAACTTATTTTAACTTCATTGTTGATTGATTAAGAGTTCCTTTATTTGTCTCCATGTTAACCCCTCTTCCAATGACAAGACCAGTTTATCTTTCATTCAAATGACGTTCTTCTTCATCTGTTTTAGTCTCCTCTAAGCTTACTGTATCAACTAACTCTTCAGACTGACCAGTTTCTTAAATAACGGTCTTTGTATGCTTCTTCCTTGGTATTTTGACTGTCTGGCTTCTTCTACACAATGACTTCAATACCTTTCTTGGTAATCAGCCCTTTTCTTTGACCTTTGCCTGGTTGAGTTCTCATAGACTTAGCTAAGTAGTTTAAATAATCTGCAGAAGCCTTGATTTTATCACCTCCTTTGGAATTGCCATTCCATATATTGGATCTTTCTCTCCTTTGTTTGCAAACTTCAAGTTTCCAAGAACCGCATCAAGTTTTATTGCATGTTTGTCAGATTGGGGTCTCTTAGATACGTTGTTGTGATGTGAGAGGATGTATTTGATGATAAGCTTCATGAATTTAGGAAAGGGTAACAGTTCTTTCTTCTTAGCACTGATTTTTCTAGAGTCTATCTGAAATTTAAAGTCCTCCCAGATCAAGTCTGCATAATTGACATTTGCATTTGTTACCATTCCCCAAAGAACATGGAGCAAAGTTAGTCTTGTTCTGTCAAAACTAGATGCCTTTCTTGTTAAACATTTGTTGATCATTGTCATGATTGTTCTCTAGGGTTGGCACATATGGTTGATGACCATCTTTGATACTTGATCGGGAGATCCAGGGTATCCAAGCTTTTTGATGAAGGAGACAATTTCATCATGTGGAGGAGGTTCAACAAATGGATGATCAGGATCTTTAGGAGTTATCTGTAATGCATCACGAAGTAAATCTTCTCCCACTTTAAATCTTTGATCATCTAACATGAAGAAATAAGTCTGTGTGTTTAAGTCCAGAGAAATCGTGTGCCAGAATTGCTGCATGTAGATCTCGGGGACATCAGCAATTCTGGTGAAAGCATTGAAGAAGGAATATTGCTTAAGAATTGCAAGACAGAGTTGGTAGATGATATTTGGTTGCTGCTTCTCTAAAGCAATCCTGTAGTTGCTAACGCCAATCCGCACTTGATCACAAATTGGAACAAATTCCTCATCATCGCGGACTTGTTGTTGATTCTCTTAAGCCATTTATTCTGCTATGAATATCAATCCAAATTGATACATATAATAGTTATGTTACATATTTGATTGATTATTCTTTGTGTGTTACATGATAATTGTTTTGGTTACAAGTTATTTAGTTTATCTTAAGCTCAATTCTTAAAAGTCAAATTTTGGTCAATGGTCAACGATCAAAGTCCATGGTCAATGGTCAATGAATTGGTCAAATATTTCAAATAAAGTCAAACCGCTTGATCAAACCGCTGGATTTTAGGGTTAAAATGCAGGAATTTAAGATCAAACCGTGTGACACAAAGGGGATCAAACTGTTGGATATGAATGATCAAACCGCGAGAAGTATGTATCAAACCGCTTGATTTGAGTGATCAAACAGAAGGAATCAAGGATCAAATCGATTGATTTTAGTGATCAAACCGCGTGATTACAAAACCTGTCAAACCGCGTGACTTAAAAAAGTCAAAGAGGATCAAAATGCGTGACTATCAAAAAAGCAGTTGACTCTTACGGGATAGATTTGAGCTAATTTAGTCTTCACACAAGATTTCAAGTATATGAGCGTAAAATATGATGTTGATTCCGAGGTATCAAAACCATCATGGGGGAAGAAGTATATACATTAGAGAGTCCATGCCTTTCTTTTGTGTTAGGCCATGCCAGGAAGACAAATGTCATAACCTAGAGAAAATCAGTACTTTAACTTGTGGCTTTCGGGTACATTATTTCAACTACATGGGGGAAGATATGTCTTGTTAATTTTAGTATGCATGATTTGAGCTTCCAAGGAGAAGAAATGTCAAAAGAATTATTCAAGCGTGAGTAGATACGTTGTTGATCCATTTGATATTCCCCCGAACAAATAATCACTAAGATTATTATTAAAGAAGAAGTAATATTTGATGTGGGTATTCTACTAATTTCATTGTGCACTTAATTATTCTAAGCTAAAAAGAAACCTTTAAAATAGCTCTAGAGGGGATTGTTGGTTCGGAGGAAGCTAAGAAAGCCTCTAAAAGTGTATGGGTTACCTAGTTCATACCTATTACATTATTTCTCCTATAAGTTACTACAAAAGATTATTCATGTTAGAGTGCAGACTAGAAGTCAAAGGCCACAGAAGACATCATCGGCATTGGAAGCTTCATGGAAGTTCTTGTTCTTAATCAATATGTACTTTTTAGGATAATATTGTAAGTAATTCTATATATCGGCCCATGGGGGAAGATTGTTAGGAATTCATTTATGTGACGACATTTACGAAATTACCATAGTTTATCATAACTCCATACGCAGGGACTAGAATAAGCATTATTGTAAACTTAGCATGCGTATGGGCTATAAATACCCCTCCACAGCTTCCATGGAGGGGTGAGACTCTTGTATTATTTCATTCATTTAATAATTTTAACTTTCTCTCTCTACTCTCTTACTACAATATGGCTATCTCTATATTTGAGTATCCTCGACCCTCGGATAAATGATTCTTTGATTATAACAGTTATAACGTCTTATCCTCAACAAATTATGGCATGGGATAATCAGTCCATACACGACCTTCAAAGTTGTATGTAATAAAGAAGTGCATCTTCTTCCGTCAATGCCTTAAATCACTGCCATCAATCTTGTCTAACTTTCTAAACTTCGTTGTCATATCCTTAACAAAATCATCATGACTGAAACCAATAAATACTTCAATCTTTGTTGGAATTTGGGTGTATGTGTAAGTGGTAATAATCAAACAATTTGGATATATTCCTTGAATCGTGTAAAGATCAATTTCATATTAAAGTATTTCGACCATATATGCCTCATGTTTCACGAAATCCTCATTCGAATAATTCAAACAATTGAATTTTGTTTCTAAGGCACGAGAAAACCAAGCAATACACAATGTTTTTTATGTTTAGAGAAACCAAATTTTGTCATGTAGGACCAAACCTAAAATTATTTTTTTGTCATATAAGACCCCACAAGGGGGGGTCGCGCCTTGACCATCGCACTTTATAGTGACGACATCAAGCTAGCTAAAAGAGTGTGCATTCCTCACCCCATGACTCGCTTATGAGCTAAATCTATATAACCCATAATTACATAAAATAAGTGATGTTACTAAATTTACCGACATAAAAAAGATTATACAACCAGAGAAAAGTTCATTTGCATACCAGTTTATCCTCACATACCAAAGGACAAATCTCCACCATCCATTTGAGTTTGATCTAATGATGGGGATTAATCTAAGATTTAATTTTATTTAATGGATAAGATTAAACCTTAAAAAAAACCACCCCCATATCACCCTTCTTACATTTGAGATTTTTAAACTTAAAACTTTCACCTTTTAATCATTACAAATTTGCATATCGCAAAAACCATAAAAACGTTAAGATACATAAATTACACCATCGTGACAAGCATTAAATTATCTTTCAATAGAGGGGCCCTTTCATACACTTTCGACAAACTTTTTTTTTTTTTTTTGTATTTTTTTGTTTCTTCTCAGTGTAGTGTTTATGTTTTATCTCTCACGTTGTGATATACACTAATCTGTAAGTTAAGAACAAAGCGTTTCCACATGCTTTCGTAAATCAGGTAAAAATATTTTTGTGGAATTCAACTGACTCAATCGTTTTTGGCATATGAAAATATATATATCCTTAGCTTTCCACAATTTAAACATACATAATTTTTGACCTCCAATCAAAACATTTATTTTATAAAGGTTGGAGATATCGAATAATTTTATTTTTATCATCAAACCTACTTGAAGTATCATATGTGATATAACATATTTGTACGTTCGAACACTCAACATGATGTCATAAAATGAGCGTAAGTATTTGTGTAAAACATTAAATGTCAATGCGAGTTTGACAATTAGAATTAATCATCTTTACCATTCTACCATGAAATCAGAACATAAATATTGAGAATAAATTAAAACACTATTTTCTCACAAAACTATGTTTTAACCCATTTAATCCTACTAACAGTATAATATCACAAGTGATAGATAACATTGATTACATGTTAAAATTTCAAAGAAAAAACACATTTTGTCCACATTATATTGCTTTAAAAAATCTCACATCGTGATATTAATTATATGTAGAATACCATGACTAATGTCACAATATATTACTTTATCACATTAGATATTATTATTATATATTTATCACTACTGGTGATACGACTACAATGTTAGGGGTAATAAATGTTAAGCCACAGGTGAATCTTACTTTATAAAAGTATTGGTAAGGTTTCGTGGTAGGGTTTAGGGATTAGAGGGTATTGATTGTAAAAGTTTATTGTATATATATATCACTATGTGATATTACACATAGTATTAAGTTTGAGTTATTTGGTAATTGGGTAGTGGTCAGGAGTTAAGTTATTTGTATACTATTTTAAAGTTTATGTCAATATCACTTGTGATATGATACTTAGTGGTTTATGCGGTTTAGGGTTTCTGTTTAAGGGTGTAGTGGTATGTTTAAGTTTTTGTATAGGAATAGTTGTTAGGGAGGAGAATTAGGTTTATTGGCATAGGGTTTAGTGGTTAGGGGTTTAAGGTTTTGGTATATGGTTTAGTGGTTAGGTGTTTAGGTTTTTTGGTAATAGGGTTTAGTGGTTAAGGGTTTAGTTTAGGTATAAGGTTTATATAAACACTTGTGGATATCTAACCTATGGTTAGGGGGATTAGAATTTTCGGTATAGGTTTTTAGGAGTTTTGGTGTATAGTATTTAAGGTTTTTAAGAATAGAATTTAAAATATATTATAATAACACTTGTGATATTAACCTATATGGTTAGGTATTCTACCTATGGTTAGGAAATTTAGGGTTTTTATGTTATAGGGTATAAAGTTAACGTTTTAGATTTTTAGTAGTATATTTTAAAGTTAATGTATATACATTTTGTGATATATAACCTAGTGGATAGGATTATAGGGTTTAAAGGTTTAGGGGTTTAGGGTTTTTGGGTAGAGTGTTTAAATTCTTAAATGTATAGTTATTCTTGGAAATTAACCTAGTGTTAGAGTTTAGTTTTTTGGTATAAGTGTTTAATGGTTTGAGGTTAGGATTTTTTGTATAGGTTTTAGTGGATATGGATAGGTTTAGGGTTTATGGTATAAGGAGATTAGCGGTTTTGGTGTTTTTAAGGATTTTGCTATATGGGTAATGTTAGTGTTTAGAGGTGAATTGGTGTAGTTTGGGGTTTTGTAGAGAGTTTAAGTGTTATAGGTTAGGTGTTTGGTATAGAGTTTTAGTGATCTAAGTTTTGGTTATTTTGGTATAGTTTTAAATTTTAATTTATACATCATTTGATTTTATAACCTAGTGGTTTAGGGTTTTAGGGTTTTTTGGTATAAGATTTAGTGTGATGAGTTTAGGTTTCCGTCTAATTTTAGAATTTATATATACGTGTATATATATCAATGGTTAGGGGGTTAGGATTGTTGGTATAGAGTTTGAGTGGTTAGTGGGTTTAAGGTTTTTGGTATAAGGTTTAGCGGTTAGTTGGTTAGAGGGTTTTAGTGGTTAGGTTTTTAAAAGTTTTGGGAGGTTTAATGGTTAAGTGGTATAGCAACATTAGTATGATAATGATTACCATAGTTGGAGTGTGGGATAGGGGTTTAGGTGTGTTATGTTGGTGTGGTGGGTATGAGCGTGAGGAGTGGGTTTAGTGTTTTTAGTGTAGGAAATGATGTGGGTTAGAGCGGGGGGTGGGAAGGATGACTCGAATGGTATTAAAGTTGTATAGTGGTGTTGTCGGTGTTCGAGTGGTCTCGAGTCGAGATATTGAGAGACTGTCTTTGGGAGCAACGTGCGTGAGTAAAGTATGACTAGAGGGGATATGAGCTTCACTACGTTTCACTTCAAAGACAGTGTTAGGTGAAACCCCCATCATCGGGGGGATCTCTATATAGAACCCAAACCCAAGGCGCGCCGAGCCACCTCTACAACAAAACTACTCGTGTAGATATATCAATGTCATCTTACTCTATAAAAAACAGGGCAGGTATCATATCAGCGACTCTTAAATAGTGTACAATAGCGTTTACGAGTACTTACAAATAACACAAACAACAATGTACAATAACAATACAGTAAAAGACAAAAAGGGCGGTGCCAAGAAGTTCTGATGAAGGAAGTCGAATTCTCTCTAAGTATAAGGGTTATCTAAGAAGTGATGGGTCTAGGGGGGGAGTTTTTGGTAAGATTTTTAAATTTATGTTTTTATCACTTGTTGTGATATTATATTTCTATGGTTAGGGGTTTAGTGTTTTTGGTATAAAGTTTAGTGGTTAGGGCTTTAGGTTTTTGGTAATATGTTGAAGTTTGATGTATTTATATAGCTAGTTGGGATATTAGACTTAATGGTAGGGGGCTAGGGTTTTGATAGAGGGTTAGTGTTAGGAGGTTTATGTTTTTGAAGTGGTATACTAGTGTGGTAGTAGTTAGGGTTTACGGTTGTGTGATATAGGGTATAGTGGCTAGAGGATGGGAAGTTTAAGATTTTGATGTCCCCCTGGTTTAGTAGGTAGTGGTGTAGGTTTGGGTATAAGCGTTTAGTGTTTAGTTGTTTTATGGTTGTTTGGGTATAGGTTTTAATGGTTAGGATTTAGGATTTTTGGTATAGGTTTTAAAATTTCTGTGTACCATACTGTGTGAGATTAGATCGTATGGTTAGGTTAGGGTTTTTTTTGGTGTAGTGTGTGTGTTTAACTGGTTCTAGGCTCAATGTGGGCCGTATGATGGAGAGAGAGAGTTTAGGTATTCTTCAGATGTGTGATATCTATCACAGCGTGATGGTTAGATGGGTTATGTATATTATGATGTAGTGGGTTCTAGGAGTTTTGGATTTTTGTATATATTTTAATAAGTTTATGTATACTTATCAATTATGATATTATTCTTAGTGGTTGGGTTTTAAGGTTTTTGTAGAGATCTTAAAAGTTTTAGGTACATGTCACTTGTGATATTATTCCTAGTGGTTAAGGTTTAGGTTTAAGTGTTAGGAGGTTTAGTGGTATTGGGTATAAGAGCATTGATAGATAACGTATGAAGAACAGAATCTAACCGATGATAACTGCCAAAAACGTCTCAAAACGGCTAAATACGTCTGAAGACGGACGAAAACGCACGAAAGCTGGCGAAAACCCGCTTAAAAGCTGGCCGAAACAGAAGTGTAAAGCTAGGAATACAGCGAAAGCGAACAAAAAACGACGCGACCCATGCGGATCAAAGCGTTCGCGAAAACGTAAGCCAATAATCATAAACAACGTACAAAACGTGTAAAAGAAAAGAAACGTAAGAAAATCGACCAGAACATAGCGTGCGCAAACGTGCAGAACGTCTAAAACCTATAGCGCGCAAAGCGAGCGCGCGCGTCGCGCGCTCGGCGCATCTAAACGAGCCGTCGCGCGCTGTCGCGGAGGGCGAAGGTACGTCGCTTATAAGGAAACGCCAAATTGCGCGAATACGCTAACGAAAAAACCGCAAATGCGGAAAAGCGTAAAAAAAATGAAAACGTGTGAAAACGAAAGAAAACGTGTGAAAGCGGACGAAAACAGAAGAAAAAGTGTGAAAACAGACGAAAACGTATGAAAACGTGCGAAAACGGACGAAAACGTGCGAAAACGTAAGAAATCGTGCGAGAACATAAGAAAACGTGCGAGAACGTCTAAAAAGAACTAAAACGCGTGAAAATGTGCTAAAACAGACGAAAACACGCGAAAGCGTACGAAAACGTGCGAAAACGGATGAAAACGTATGAAAAGGTAAAAACGTAAAAAAACATAAAAACGTGAAAACGTAAAAAAACATACAAAATGTCAAAAAGGTTAATTAATTGCAATTTGGGCAAGATTTGCCAACTCTACAAATAATGAGGGAGTGGTTAGTGTGAGTTTTAGTAAATTTACACTTTTGGTCCCTCCATGTTTTTTTTAATCTTAAGTCTTGTCCTTTTAATCTAATGAAATAGATGGTCTAGATTTGTCCCTTAGTATGTAGGAAGAAACTTGTATGCAAAATAACTCACCTCTATAAAACCATCAATATTGAATTATTGATCAACACAACATTAACATTTTATTTTGTTGTATCATACGTTGGTAGCATGGTATTTTACTATTTTAGTGCCGTGATGATTTAGTTTAGTGAGATGGTAATAATTTTGCTGAGATGCAAAGACCTGTTATAAGAAGAAAAAACACCATAACCAGAAAAAGAGAACTGTCCATTACCATCAACATCCCAAAATATGAACATGACTACGAAATTATTTGCACGATAAAACAAAATAAGATGTCAATTTAGTAAAGAAAAAGAAATGTAGGTAGCCAACCAAAGAAAAGCTTGGGCGATAAGGATATCATGCGATAAATGTTGTTTCTCATCACCTTTCAACACCTTTCAATTCTAAAGAAAAAACACAATTACATTACAATTAACAAAATGAAACAATTTTGTGTACTAGTGATCAAATATTTACAACTTAGTTTATATAGAAATAGGTTTGTTAATTGAGATGGAAATAATGGAATTTTTGTGCAAGAAGGATAAAAATAACTTTGTCAATACAAGAATTTGGAATAAAATATCAGCTAAAAATTTCAAAACGAAAAATTTGTGATAGAAAACACTACGCAATATTAGTTTACATTGACAAAATTCTTTTGCATCAAGAAAATACTGTAGCAAACAAAGTTCTATAAAGCCTTTTTCAGCGATTTTTAGTCCCCCAATTTATCATTTATTATGAAAATTTATTAGAACTTTTCAAAAACTGACCCATCTGTGACACAAAATACCAAATATTATTACTTATCACAATTCACAAGGGGTTATGTTTGTAAAACAGGTTATGTGAATTTATGCTCTTTTTTTTCAATCACAAGGTTCATTAAAACAAGGTTTTTAGCCCGCGCTTCGCTGCGGAGCGCGAGGCTAAACGGTGTATACCCTGTATGAATCAAGCTTTTCAGTACAACCGAACAAATAAAAACCAACAACTATGAGCAGATGGTGTTTATGTAGCCATGACCCATAACATGAAATGTAAAACATACACCTGGTAACTAAAGCATTAGGCTAATAGGATGATTGGGCCATCATTTGGAATGTGCCATGACTCGAGCATAAATAACATGAACACTGCCTGAAACTATGGTGTAACTCTCTCTAATTACTAAACATTAAACAATCTTTTTAACAAACATAAAAACATGTAGATTTATACTATATAATTTTACATGTTTAGTGTGTGTCTTGAAGCCCAGTTCCTTTTCCTCCTTGTATTCTTCAATGCCTCTCACTTGAATGCTTGGCATGACTTTGCAAAGTGTCTAAGTGTCCGAATGCTTGGTACGACTTTGCAGACTCCTGTGAGAAACTTCAGCCTGTTGGTGGAGCTTGTCAGAAAAGCTCGGTCCTGACTCTTCCATGTTATCTGAAGCAGATACAACAAATTAATCCAATATCAAATTGTTTTAAAACAACCTATTTAAGGAGTGTTTGGGATTGTGTATTTGTTTGACTATCTTATCTAAGGATTTTCAGTACTTTCAATATAAGTTGAAGAGTTCAGTACCCGAATTTTGATTTTACAAAACTTGCCAAAATAATGACAAAAAGTATCCATTGTATACCTGTAACTCCTAAAAAAATGTTAGATAATGTGAATTAGAATATGTGTAACACCCTCAAATCTGAGCACGCAGCGGAATGTTTGAGTATCCGAGGGCGTTACATTTATGGATCAATAGCACAAG
>BQNB010030075.1:21914-55207 GCA_026074375.1 Tanacetum coccineum
TTTTAAGTCCACAATGAAAGCTAAACTAATCTGAATATCATTACAACCAAACTGTACAACCCAGCCAACAAGTTGCCAAAGATATATTAACTCACCACCAGGGACGGAGCCAGTGGGGGGGCTGGAGGGTGCTCGGCCCCCCCTAACCGGCCATGAGGAAGCATATCTGAAAATGGAAGATGGAGCATAAGGAAGAAGATGGTGCTTGATTTAAAGAGAAAGAAAGATAAAGTGCATAAGAAAGAAAGAGAAAGAAATATACAGTGTATATGAACAGATAAAAGTACATGCATTAATTAATAATACAGTGAATGAAGATGTTATAAATAATTAAATATATTTCTTTTTTAAATATATATTCACTTTATTTACTTTTACTCTTTAAAGAGTTGTGAGTTACTTCGTATTATATGTGTTTCATATGGCATTTTAAGTTTAATCTAATTTATAAGACAAGAAATAGTATGTTAGTATTGGAAGAAATTTTTTTTGAGCCCCCCCTAATACTAATTTCTGGCTCCGTCTCTGACCACGGTATTTACCATGTTTGGCCTACCTTCCAATTACACTCTATTGTATATTAACGTTTGCAAAGATAGCTTAAGGACCTATCAACTCCGTGGAGCCTCAATGGTACATACCCACATCATCATCACCAAGTTGTTGAGCAAAAGTTTGTATTTCTAAATTGAGAAGGATAAATGGCCCCAAAATGGCTACTCTCAATGGTACAAATCCAAATTCCTGAACATTAAGACGAGCATACAAATGAATGAAGTAACACGTATCGTTATCGTATGTCATAAAAGCAAGGAAAATTACATGTTAGAGTATTATTCTAACAAGGTTTTTAACCCGCGCTTCGCTGCGGAGCGCGGGTTTTTTCGTTTAAAGCAACATAGAAACTGGAAGAGTGTATAAAGACAAAAGCAAAGCTAACAATTAGTACACGTGGTTGCGGCATCTACAGAATGAACTATTTACGTAAATTTTCATAAAATGTTTACAACCTTAAAAATAAATTGAATCACTTTAGCAACCCAAATTGCAGAACACAAACTGAGGCTAAGAGTTTAAAACTACTGTATCTGGTCTTTCTAGTCCTATGTGTTTCTAAGCTTCCATTTTCGCTTGCAACACAGTTGATAGTAAGTTGAGAAGGATGGTTTTACATATAAAAATGCCAAGTATCTCAAGTTTTAAAATACCTAGAGGATAGGGAAGTAAAGTATTGCTTACCTGATATCCATCAAAATCGCAATAAAATGGGCAAACGCCATCCCTGACGTTTGTGTTATCACTATAAGCTCCCCTATAAGTATCAGCAAATTCAAAAACTATTGAGGCTGTTCTAAGGAGTGTATCTGAGTATCCAGGATATACTAAGTCTTGCACAATCGGTTGCCTATAAACCAACTTAACATTGCAAAAATGAATGCCAAACATGGTCTTACTACTCACTTGTTTGAAGGGCAACTGAAACCTCCATATCCATTCTATCCTCAACACTCGCACATCCCTAAAATCTGTATGGGCTGCACAAAGGTCAAATTGGTTGTTCTGCACATCATTGGATATCCATGACACCTGAAAAAACGCAACAGGAATCAGATAACAATCGTTCCCAATCATCTAATCCAACAACGCCAAATCTTTTAAAGCTGTAATCAGAGAACATAAAAATGATTATGTTCCTAAGACTTTCCAAATAAGCTTACCCAATTATGTCGTGCATTTCATCTTCGTGTCAATCGTCTCAAGCCTCTGGTCTCTAAGTCCGGGTATCTTCGGCGTCCCTCGTTTCGTGGTTTCACCATGTTCTATATGCACAACAAACATATCTCTGCAACAGTATTAAAAAAACAATAATAAGCCAGCAGTTAATATATATCTCAAATGGCCACATTAAAATTTAAGCAAAAGTAACACGCCAAACACAAATCCTTTATATGAATAGTATTTCTTGATTTTTTTTGTTAATAAATTTTTTAATAATGTTATGGTAGTATATGAAACTAATTTCTAACCATTCGATCAACAACAAAAATATAAAAGGATTAACCGCACCTGTTTGCTTTTCTTTCGCTTCATTGGTAAGTATCCTGACCCCATGACCCCATCAGTGTTCTTTTCCTTCAGTTTCTGCAAGACCATAATAATATAAGCATCTTTCGCAGCTACAATCGATCTCTCTTTTAGTAACATTTAAAAAAAATAACTTATTAGTTTTGTTCAAGTTTATTCAAATTCCAACACACTCTTTAAGTTATAACCCAAACTTCAGGATATAAAGTAGCGCTAACAGTCTATAAAAAATGTACTATAACTATGTGTACATTTTTTATGTATATCCAAATGAGTTGTAACGCCACATCTAGTGCACCATAAATAATCTAAGATACCTATGTCCTTGTCTTCGACTTATTTCATTTAATTACCTTTTAAACATCAGGCCAAGCTAAAGTGATTAAGTGAAGGGAGTCGCGTTTTCCCAGCGTATTAAAGGTCTGCCTAAAAGTGATCGGTTAACAGTTCCTACTATAATATAAGCTCGCTTATATGCCTTATAATGAACTATCTAGTCAAAATGTCACTGGTCTGGTCGTTTTTGCAACTTTAGAGCTGATGTGATTTGTCATATTTTATAATTTTCCATCTATTAAAAAATCATAAAGTTAAAGAGATGGAAGGTTAACTGTTTTGTTGGAGCTAATAAGTGATCGAAACAACAGCACGCAAAAAGCTCCATAATGTAAATTCGCCACAGATTTGCCCTTGTCCTGAACAACTTCCTTCTTTACCACTAAGTGTATTTCTGGTGCATTATTGAGGTGCAAGCGTAGCAAGCGAGGTATGAAACATTTCTGGTGCATTATTGTGTCCAGTTTTAAAAGCAAGCAATGTTTCTCACCCCGAGTTATAAAACATTTAGTCAAAACGAGTAAAAGAGTGGGGCTATGAACTCACCTTATACGGGTAGTGGATCAAAAGGAATCAATCAAGTGAAAATGAATCTCACGGTTCAAGCGACAACCTATCATATAGTTGTCGTTTAAGTATGATGTACAACGAATAACGCTTAACGCAAGAACTGATCATCCGAGCACGAGTAGACACGGCGTATCCCTTTTTAAAACGTACTTTCGAAGTTATAAGTTTTGACAAGTCTCGACGTTTTGAAACATCTTCAAAATATTTCGTCTTTTAGTGTATTTCGTCTTTTAGTGTATTTCGTCTTTTAGTGTATTTCGTCTTTTAGTGTATTTCGTCTTTTAGTGTATTTCGTCCTTTAGTGTATTTTGTCTTTTAGTGTATTTCGTCTTTTAGTGTATTTCGTCTTTTAGTGTATTTCGACTATTAGTTATTTCATCCTTTATTGCAGTTCTCTTTAATATTGTATTTCGTCTTTTGTGTATTTCGACATTTTAAAGTGCATTTCGCTTTTAGTGATTTTCATCTTTTAGTAGTTCGTCTTTTAGTGACCGACACATCACTGTTGACTCGCTAACTAAAATGTTTGACCTTAACACGACACATACGTTTTTCAACATTTTATCATAAGTATTGATAATAAAATATATTTTCGACGCTTTTTTATAAAGTTTAACGAAATTTCGGCATGACCTTACTAAAAATACGAACTTTACCATTTTATCAACCTCGACACTGACAACATCTGTTTTACATAAGTACATCTTTATTGACTCAAAGGAACATCCATCTTAATCTATTTTCGACAACAACCTTCAAATAACGAGCATAACAATTCGTTCTAACCCAAAACTCTTCGACATTCAACTTACGCTTACAACAAATCCAACATCTAACTTAATCTCTTCGCCAACGATATTTAACTCAACATACGATAAATCTTTAAATAATCGATATAGCCGTAATAATAGCAATATATATATCAACATAGTCACAATGAACTTTTAAATGCAAAAGTACAACTACTTTTTATTTTCTTCCATTTATAAACAAAATATTAAACTTTGAGACTTGTAGTTTTATAGAAAACTAGATAATGATTTTCACAACGATCCGCTTTGTACACCTTGTTCGGGATGATCATACGAATGCAAAAGTACAACTTATTTATGAAAAGTAAAGATGACTTACAAAGAAACACGACGAAAGGTGGATTAGAAATCAAAAACAACCCAAACGTTGTTTTACAAATTACCCGGATGAACTAACAATCAACACGAACAATATATCTTCGAGTGGATGATCAAAGATTAAAAACAAATAGGTTTGTGTGTGCTTGGTGTTTCGGCAAAGAGATGAGCAAGAGAGAAAGAAAGAGTAAATGCAAAGTGTATGTGTGTGAATGAAATGAGAAATGAGGTTAAGGGTATATGTATATACAACAAAAGTCACACACACACACACACCTAGTGTGTGCCGTGGGTTAGGAGGGGACAAGGCAAAAGGGGACCAATTTGATCCTCAAATGAGAGTTTAGCAAGGACATGGTGCAAGCCATTTTGTAGGATGTTAGTTAGACTTGTTAACTTGTAGCAAAAATTCAAAAATGGATCCTATGCATGCATGTATGTGTAACCGGTTATGTATAGGCCAAAGGGGGGACCAAAAATATTTTTCCCACTTTCTAGGATCACTAGTGCTCTTTTGTGAATTAATTTCCAAGGTATAGCATGCACATGCAAGGTGTAGTTAAATTCCACGGATCACGTAAACGACGAATCGAGTAACGGTAACACGGAAAATTACGAAATTTTAAATTTTGCTTAAAAACATAAAAACGCGGATATTGCCAAAATACTACAACGTTTGGTGTCCCGGTTCGCTCCCGGAGATGATTCTCAGATAATAACGAAACAACTTCCCGGTTAAACGGTAAAGCTAAACGAAACATTTAAAAATTCAAATTACTACACGGAAACGGCTAACTTATTAAATGGAAATTCTCGGGTTGTTACAGTTTGTGGTACCTGAAGACTCTCAAACTTCATCTGAAGTGCTAGCCATATTGCTATGTCTTGTTGCTGCAACTGAGGATCGGCTTTCATAGGGAGATACAGTTGATATTGTTGTTCTGAAACAGAGGGTGTTTGTGATTAAACTGGGTGAACATGAAGAATATGTCCAGACATATAACTTCTTACTGACGCATCAACTTGAGAAGGAATGTGATTATCAATAGCTTTCTGAATTTGTGAGGAAATTTCAGCCTGTATATTCCCACGCTCTTGTAAAATAGCTTTAGCAATCATCCGTTCCATCTCTTCTTTAGTCTTTTGTCTTTCCAGAATTAGCCCTTCCGCAACATACACTGGAACTTGATCTCGAACCTGCTCAGGAACTTGCTTTTTAACTTGCTCCTTAATATGTGTATCTACCATAGTGGGTAATGATTCGACCATTACTTCTTGGAGATGATCAACAAGAGTATCAAATGACTTCCTTAACGAAAACCTTGCTTTCAGATGTTTAAACAAATATGTATAACGTCCTTGTAACTCCTGAAAGAAATTCTTGTATCGTTTCAAACGAGCAGGTTTGGCTTTGAATAATGATAGAAGTCAGTTTGTTTTAGATAATTTGGTACTGGGTGAGCTTGATGATGGTGTAGTTTTAGTATCAGTTATTGTCAATTCCTAAAGTTTCTTAGTATCTAAAGATATGAGATCAGTATGAATCCTAGGAGATCTAATTAGTGTGGGGAAAGGTGTACTCCTAGACTCCTCTACAATCTTCCCTTTCTCCCTTCGCTTTAATTCATACACTTCATCAGTTATTTCTTCCTCCTCTTCATTAACATTCATAGGTATGACAACATTAGTAATTTCCACCTCTTCATCATTAGTTATCTCCACCTCCTTATCATTAGTAATCTCCACCTCCGGACTTTCCTTATCACTCTTGGGCTCTAACCCAGTGCTGGAACTCTTTTGTTCATCATTCCTAGGAAGTAAACTATCATCAATAACATTCTCTGATCGTTCCACCATCTTTTCAATCTCTACAGAAGCTAAGTTCTCTTTGACCAGTTCCACATTTTCATCTTGCTCTTCTTGACTTTTTTGCTCAGCAAGACTTACTCGTAATGTGTATTGTAAAATCATTTCATCTGCTTTATCAACAGTTGGCACTGGAGCTGGTGGAGTAAGGCGTGTGGATCTCCTTTCAGTAAGACGAAAATGAATCACAGTTGATCATTTTGGAGCACTTGACTCTGCTTTATCCATTTTAGGGTTAGGTGACCTAGGGGCGCTAAGTGTCCTATGAGTTTCTTGGGTAGACTCAGTCAGCTGTGACTGAGTTAGAGGAACATCTAACCCAAATACCTCTGCATACATTTGATAATGCTCTATGTGCTTCATTTCTTCTGAAATCATCCAATCTGGAATTTTCATTCCAACTTTGTCTTTGTATCTCCCTGAATTAAAGATATTTTTCATTATATCATCATCATTCAGGTTGTGATACCTGTCTCGAGCACGTCTTAAGATTTCAAGGAAACTAGTCATGTAATAACTAATGATGATCTTTGTAAATCTTGGATAAGGGATCAAAGATGTTGGATGATGAAGAGAATAGTAAATTCCTTCCCATAATAGCTCCGCATAATCCACATATATATTATTGACAAAGCAATACATCATTTGCATTATCTGCAATGGCGGTTGATCCCATCCAGTGACTCGTGTTGTCAAGCATTTTGAAAATATCTTGCATAACGTTTGCTATGGCTGCAGAAGACCAGTTGTCTTAAAGCTTGATGATGTCTTCATCTCCATTGTAAAGCCCAATTGTTGTTTATAGAATGAAACCATGTCTAAAAATGATGATGGTGTCACAAAGCTATCATGATTGTCGGCATTTGCTTGTGGTAAGTGAAAGATTGTCCTGAAATCATCTAGTGTAAGAGAAAGCTTTTTCTTGTCAAGCATAAATGTGAGCCTATACTTTAATTCGTCTTCCTTTAAAGTATGCCAGAACTGTGCCATATAGATCCATGGTACAGAGGAAGAAGTAGCAATGCTGAATCGTAATGGATGATTCTTGATAATATTCGTGAGTATTTTGCTTTTGGGTGGGCATTGCACATGTTCAAGATCAACCTTCTTGTTTGCATCCATGAGATCATATCATTTATTTGGGGGACACAGTTCATCTAGATGAACATCAGTTGCATGTTGTTGTTGTGCCATGATGATTACTAAATGAATAAAATTAAGATGTTAGTTAACGAACAATTCTTTTGACTTTTTTGTCTCTTTCCACTCTGTCTGTTTTATATGTTCTTCTGGCAATTCTTTTTCGAACACACATTTGATTTGCTTTTTCGCGTATGGATTTAGCTCTCTCTGTCTGTTTTTATCCTCACCAAAAAATTTTGTGACATGATACTCTTTCAAGAATGATGAAGATTTCTCTTTTGATTTTGAATCAAGACTCTTTTGTGAAATATAAAAGAGAAATCATACAACTTCTTAAAACCATTTTTGTGAAAGAGTATCATTTTGTCACAATCACAGATTTTGAGAACTTTTTCCAGAAATCATTTGACAGAAACTTTCTTTATAATGATAACATAGAATCAGTCAATCACAAATCCACAACTGAATGGTCACTAAGTCACTCACTCCTCATTCTGTTCATTGCAGAAAATGGCCGAAACCGGACATGACTTAGACCACTTAAACAATTGAGACTTGGATTTTCAGATTCAAGTTATAAAAACTTTTCCACTTTCATTTTTTGTCATGAATCCTAAACAATGTAGACAAACACATCTAAATCAATAACTGAATGGTCACTAAGTCACTCACTCCTCATTCTGTTCATTGCAGAAAACGGTCGAAACCGGACATGACTTAGACCACTTAAACAATTATGAATAGACATATTTGACCCATAGCTTAGAATTCATTAAAACTTGATTCCTTATACACAATCGTTAGATGTTTTAAAAAACACATGAGAAACTGATCATTTTGTTCCCCAGATATGCGAGCATTAAGCATCAACAATATTCATTTAACCACAAAGCTCATTGTTACTGATTTTGACTTTTTGTTAACTTTACCGAGTTTGACTAAATTACTTTTACTGAGTATAGACTTTACTGAGTTTGACAATTTGACTGTGAAGAATTTAAAAATAAAAATCGATCCATTAAAGTTGTATTAAACAATAAAGTAAACTCGATAAACGCCACACTCGGTAAACATCAATCAATCAAAGCAAACTCGATAATCACAAACTCGATAATCATTAATATTTTCCGAGTTTTAAGTTTAACATCGAATTTATATCTCTGGATTCATTCTCAGTTATGATCTTTTACCACAATTTCAGTAAGATATAAACTCAGAAAACTTTGAATGTTTCCAAGTTTGAAATTGATAAGTGAAAACACAAAAGATCTGACTTAAAAACATTATAACTTATGTTTGAGAGAAAAAGTGATTAATAATCGCTGTTATAAGCCTCAACCAAATTATTTTTGAATTTTCCTCTCAAACTCGATAAAAGAATCAGTGAAAGAAAAGTTAAAATGAAAATCATTTCTTCCTTTTATAGCAACTGAAAAAGATTCAGAAATTACACTTTCAGTCCCTTTAGTTTTACATTCTGAATTTAGATTTTGATTTTTTTCAAAAACTCCCCCTCGAGTAATAAAGTCATTTCAAAATTTGTTCACCATTATCAAAAACCCCCCCTTGGAATGAACTCATGTTAATCACATAGTCCGAAATTGAAAATTTCAAAGTAAAATTTTGTTCAAATCAAAACTCCCCCTTGAAAATATAACATTTGCACATTCAATTTTTGTAAGAGATTACTGTTTTTATTTGATTTCCGAAATGAGGTATATGAAAGAAGATTTTCCAATTACTCCCCCACAGATTATGATTCCATATTTTTAATTGAAAGCTTTTTATATATAAAAAAATCTTGGAATCATGAATCTAATTATGTGATCTTTAAATAATTATTTTTTTATTTTTTTTTAAATATGAAAAATCTTTTTGAATTTTTGTATTTTTCAATTTTTTCTTTTGTTTTTGAAAAATGTATTTACATGTTTTTGATGTATGATCTATTCAAGAAGATAACTTTGTCAGGCTTTCCAACTGTGTTGGAGTCATACATCTTATACCAATGCGATGAATTAGATACTCAAAGCGTTCTTTTGGAGGAGCTTTAGTAAATAGATCCGCAAGTTGGTATTCTGTCCTGACAAAATAAAGTTCCACTGTACCCTTCTCAACATGTTCCTTAATAAAATGATACCGGATGTCTATGTGTTTTGTCTTAGAATGCTGGACTGGGTTGTATGAGATAGCAATGGCACTCTTGGAATCACAATACATCGGAATCTGGTTGTACTTGTATCCATAGTCTAGTAGTTGTGTACGCATCCAAATGACTTGTGCACAGCATGCAGACAAGGAAACATATTCAGCCTCAGCAGTAGACATCGCAGTACAATCTTGTTTCTTCGAACTCCAACTAACGAGCTTTCTACCTAGAAATTGCAATCCTCCTGATGTGCTTTTACAATCATCTTTACACCATGCATAGTCCGCATCTGAATATGAAATTAGTTCAAATCCAGAATCCTTCGGATATCATAGTCCTATGTTATAGGACTGTCTTAGGTACCGAAAGATCCGTTTAACCTCTTTGAGGTGTTTGGTCGTAGGACGTGCTTGATAACAAGCACATATAAAAGTAGCAAAAACAATGTCTGGACGACTGGCTGTTAGATACATAAGCCCTCCTATCATGCGACGATAAGTCGTTTGATTAGTAGGAGTGCCTTGTAAATCAGTATCCAGCCTCTCATTTGTCATAGGTATGCTCATGGAGACACACTCATCCAGACCATGTTTCTTTAACAATTCAATCGCGTATTGTGACTGACTTATGAATATGCCATGGGGAGATTAATGAACATGAAGTCCAAGAAAGACCTTTAGTTCACCCATCATTGACATTTCAAAATTATTTTTCATTAGGTTTGCAAAACGTTTTGAAAAATCTAGATTTATTGATCCAAAAATAATGTCGTCAACATAAACTTGAACAAGTAATATGTCTCCCTCGTGACGTCATGTGAATAAAGTCGGGTCAATAATACCTTTAGTAAAACCATGTTCAATTAGAAAAGAAGACAATTTGTCATACCATGCACGAGGTGCTTGCTTAAGACCGTATAGAGCTTTTTTCAACTTGTAGACGTGATCTGGGAATTCAGGATCAATAAACCCTTCAGGTTGGCTTACATAAACTTCCTCTTTCAAAGGACCATCGAGAAAAGACGTTTTAACATCCATTTGAAAGATAATGATATTCTTATGAGCAGCATAAGCAAGAAACATCCGAACGGCCTAAAGACGAACAACAGGAGCAAATGACTCTTCAAAATCAATGCTTTCTTCCTGCCTGTATCTTTTTGCCACAAGACAAGTTTTGTTTTGAACTACAATATTTTCAGCATCACACTTATTCTTCTAGAGCCATTTGAAAGCAATAATATTCTTTCCTTCTGGTCATGGAACGAGTTCCCAAACTTGAAGTCTCTCAAATTGATTCAACTCATCTTGCATTTACTCAATCCAACTATGATCTGCCATATCTTATTTAATATTCTTTGGTTCAATAGTGTTGACGGTTAATGCATACATGCATACCTCAGAATCTGTGTGTAGTCATTGGCGAGTCATGACAGGTTTGGATGGGTCACCAATAACTTGGTCTAGAGGATGATCTTTTGTCCAAATATGAGTTGAGAGTTGTACTTGGTGGAAATTCTTCACATTTGATGGTTTTAGAGCCGTTGTTGATGACTCAATTTCCTCGTGTATGGAACAAACTGTGAATTGCCATCAAAATCAGCAGAATCTTCTTGATTGAATTCATCAGCCTCAGTTAAAGAGTTTGAAGAGGTTTGGTCATCAGATGTAGTTACAATGGGAGGAGCGTCATGTTCGTCAACAATAATCGAAGATGTAGAAGGTGAGTCTTCATGAATTTGAGTCGGTTGTGCAGTGGAATTGATGGGTGTATAAGAAAACTTCTTCTCAAAATATTCTTCAAACATTAGACCGAAGAAATTATCCAAATCTTCTTTAGATAGAGTATTCATTGTTTTTGCTGATGAATTATGATTTATGAATCATTGAAACTCGGGTTCTAAACAATCGTGTTTAGAAGCCATAGCTGTAAGCTCGTCAAACTTGACATGAATGGTCTCCATAATATTTTTAGTGCATCGGTTATAGATTAGAAACCCTTTTGATGTTTCTGAATAACCAATAAAGACCCCAATGTCTGCTTTTTGGTTTCATTTTTCCAAGATCATCTCTGTCATTTGTTGGATAACACAATGAACCAAACACATGAAAATATTCAACATTCGGCTTTCTGCGACGTAATAGCTCATAAGGTGTTTTGTTATGTCATGTATGAATGATTGACCTATTTCGAGTAAAACAAGCGGTAGCCACTGCTTCAGCCCACAGAAATTCAGGTAATCGAGAAAAGATAAGCATCGTACGAGAAGCTTCAATAAGAGTTTGATTACATCTTTCAACTACTCTATTTTGCTTAGGTGTTCGAGCAGTTGAAAATTGTCGATGATGCCTAACTTTTCATAATGAGCTTTAAGAGTTTCATTTTTGAATTCAGTACCATTGTCTGTACGAATCTTGCAAACTTTGGCTTTATAATTCAGTTGAGCTTGAGCAATGAATTTCTTTATAATCTCTGGAGTTTCATCTTTTGAATGAAGAAAGTAAACCCATGTATATCGAGAATAATCATCCACGATCATAAGAATATACTTCTTTCCATTCATTGAAGCTACCCGCATTGGACCGCATAAATCTATATGAAGTAATTCCAATTTGGAGTGATCACTTGGAACTAATTTGAGTGGATGAGAAGCTTTCTTGATTTTTCCTCTTTCACAAGCAGAACAAAGGTGATCTTTTCCATATTTAAACTTTGGAAGACCATCAACCAAGTCAAGTCTGGTAAGATCGTTTATGGTGCCGAAATTAAGATGTGAGAGTCTGCGGTGCCATAACCATGACTTTGTCGAAGTTGCCTTAGACATTAGACAAACGGGTGAAGAAGCAGCCATGTCAGAAATGGAGATAGTATATAAATTTGATTCGCGACCGCCTGTAAGCAAATCATCTCCTTCCAGATTACGCACATAACATGTCTTAGAACGAAAAGCCACTTCTAAATCGCCATCACAAAATTGTCCAACGCTAAAGAGATTATGTCCAAGACCTTCAACATAATATACATGACAAATAGTGATATTGCCCTGTATATAATCACCATAGCCTGTGATTGCTGCAAAATTATCATTTCCAAAGCGAACGGTGCCCATGAATTTCTCAATGAAATTTTTCAGCAGTGATCGATCACCCGTCATATGCTTTGAACAACCACTATCAACAATCCACAGAACAATCTGAACTACCTGCAACACAAGAAGAAACAGCACATGGACAAGTGGACAATTTGACTACCCATTTCTTAACAAAAACTGATTGGTTATTTTAACCATTTGGGTTTGTGTTAACAGGAGACCAAACAACATTTGGTTTTTAAACCATTTTTTCTAGATTCGACTAGTTTGAATCTTGTTGTTCATGTATGTGCTTAAAGACTTATCTCGTACATTTCTTCTGTTTGAACTAGAAACCCTATCGTTAGCTTTTGAGGTGCTTCCGACATCAATCTTAGGTTTGGAGACTATATGAGTAGTATCTAAAGACTTAGATAGTGCTGACTCCTTAGAAAACATAGTCTTGCGAACTACATAAGTAGTATCATAAGATTTTGATGTTCTAGATTTAGTGGATAATGGTCTAGGAACATTCGAACGCACATTCAATTTATAATTTGCAAAACAATTATCATGACATAGAATAAGCATATTTTGCATACAAGAAACACATAACAAAGTTTTCGCTTTAGGAGCATTTTCAACATCAACATCAATTACATTCTCATTGTTTGAGATAACATTTTCAGATGTGATATCTGTTTGCTTATTTTTTTCTAACGTAAACTGCTACTTTCTTTGCTGGCTTCTTAGAGTTAGCTAAGACACTATTCTTGACATGTGAATCTCTATTCATTGGTCTTCTAACACTAGATGCAGCATTCATTCTTGTAAAAGATAAATCTTACTTAGCCTCGTTTGTTTGTGATTCATGTGTTGTGACAACTTTGTACATTCCATGTGCTATGACATTCTTGTTTGAATTTACCCCTCTTTGTTTGGTAGGTGAAGTCTGTAAAGTGACTGGTTTTGACACGACATGGTTTTCTTCTGATTTTTGAACATCCGTTTTCTTTTGAATAGCATGTTTGTGTAATGGTGTGACACAAAGAAGAGGTTGAGAACCATTTGTCTTGTCAAACTTAGTATTTACAGACTTACCTTTTTCAACATTTGCCAGTCTAGTTTTTAACTCAGATATGGTAATCAAAAGATTCTGATTCTCAGCACGAATAGCACCATATGCATATGTTTTCTCAGAGACATGAGCAATTAATTCGTCCATTTTCGTTTGAGTTTGAGACCGTGTCTTTTTTATTGAATTAAAAAGCTTTTGATATTCTAATTTGACATTGTCACGTTCTTTTATCAAAGATTGCACCATAAAATCCAAAGACACGTTCTCTTCTTCAAGTTTTTCCATTTTTGAGATCCAAGAATAATCAAGAGGATTTGTGTTTTTATTCTTAAAACTTGAATCCCATTTCTGTTTTTCTTTTTCATGTTGTAACTTTAATTCAAAATCAACACTTTGCTTTTCACACCTTTGAACATCTTTTTCAAGAATTTTTATTTTTGCTTGCAAACCCTCTTGAATCTCGATGGATTTCTTTTTAAGTTGTTCAATTTTAGCATGGAGTGAATTGTCTACACATTCATGATTTAACAACACACTTAATTCAACTTCATGCTTGAGAGAGACTTCCAAAAGTTGATCTTTCAAAAAATCATTTTGCTTCTCTAGTTCACAAAGTTCACTTTCTGTAGACTCAAAAACATCTTACATCTCTTTTATATCCCTCTGAAATAGTATCTTAAATAATTCAAAATAGAACTGCAACTCGTTGACAATTGGTTTGAGTTGTTCTTGATAAAAATCATTAAGTTGTATTTCTTCAGGTGACGTACAAAAAATGCTTGCTCTTTTACAGTTCTTTTGAATTAATTCAGACAACCTTTGAAAAAAAAATTATCTTATCTAACTCAATGATCAAAGGTGACTCACTCGGCATTGATACCGGGATAGAAGGAGTTGCATTTGAATTCTTGTCAGAAGGAATAAAAGAAGATGGAAAATATTTTTGCTCAGCAGAAAGTTCTTTTTGAGAAACAAAGTCTTTATAGAGAGCATTTATTTGTGCATAATCAATTGTCCAACAATTCTGTTTATTTGCAACAGCAATTGGATCATTCATTTTTTTCGTACACTTTTTGTTGACTTTTGGAAGCATCATCAAGAGTGTCCTCAGTATCTCTAACATCCAAAGAAATCTCTGAATTACCTAAACTAGAAGCAAGATATAACTTTGGACATTGTGAAATTGCTTGCTTGAGTGTATAAGGATTCGGGTACCCCAAACCATGTTTTAATTGCTGATCATACACAGACAATGGCTTTGGTCCAAGCATAAACATTCCTTGTAAGGAATTGCCAAGTTTCAAAATTAGATCAACATTCTTTTTCAGTTTGGCCTCAAGATCTAGAACAGTGTCATGATATTTATCCTCATTTTCACTCATTTGTCTTTTTAAAATTGAATGAGTCTTTTGAAGTTCCTCATTTTGCCGTTTGTAATCTTTGACATCTAAATCTAATTTATCTCGTTGTTTTTCTAGATCTCGAATAATATCTCGATCACGAACAAATTGAGACTGGGCTTGTTGACTAAAATGTTTTGCTCGTTTATCGGCCTCAAGAAATTCGTTGAGATAATTATTATCCCCGTTTATGTTTTCCAAAACCCGAACCCTTTCCTTATATAACTCAAGC
Source organism: Tanacetum coccineum (assembly GCA_026074375.1). Lineage (NCBI taxonomy): Eukaryota > Viridiplantae > Streptophyta > Magnoliopsida > Asterales > Asteraceae > Tanacetum > Tanacetum coccineum. The sequence continues at coordinate 36,971 of BQNB010030075.1, forward strand.
TGACTAGTCAAAGTCGTGTTTTGTTTTTGAACTTTTTGAGAAAATATTTATTGTTTTCAGCTTCCTGATATGCATTTCTAGCTAATTGCTCTAACGCACATAGATCAGGAACATGTGTATCTTTTTCAATATTGCCACTATTAACATTCCCATTAGGTGAATCAAATATAATATCGCTATCAATTTGATCATCACCAATAGTACTGTTAATAATTTTAGTATGAGTTGGATACATTTGTTCTTTATTTTTAGTATTGGATGAAGATTGTATCTCACTTATAAATGCAGAATCATAGCTTGGCCCAGCATCAAAAGTGTTATCAGCTGGTTGAATTCTTGCCATTAAGCATATGTTTGCACTGAGTTCTTTAATTTCTTCCATCCTTGAAGCATCAGTAAAGAGAAAATCATTCTGCTCATCGGTAAGAATTACTCCAGCTTCATCCTGTTTTGCCAGCAACATTTGTTCCATGAAGTATTTCGAGTCCCAAACTCTTGGCTTTGGACAATTCATAGCATAATGTTCTTTTCAACTGCAATTGTAGCATTGAACAGTTGAAGTGTTTCCTGAAGACGAGGTTCGAAGAGTCCTTTGAACATTTCTGGTCTCATTTGGAGCATTCGATCCCTCTACGATTTCCTCCTGAACATAAGCTCGTCTATTATTTCTTCCAGCATTAGCAGAGTTCCTGCTTTGAATATTCATCCTGTCACCTTGAATGATTGCTTGGTTTTTGGTATTGGATGAATTGCGAAGACGATTATTTGTTGGAGTAGAAAATTTTTGAGTAATGGCTCGAGTAAGTAACAACATTGCAGATGTTAGAGGATCTTCAGAATTGGTGTGAACATCATCCTGCTGGTATTCATCTTCATAATCAACCACATACGTGGGATGTGTCAGATAATAAGATGATGTATTTCTGGAAGATGAACTCGTGTGTGCTACGAGAGCCAAAGGAACATGAGATTTTTCTAATTTCTTTGCTCTTGAGACATTAACCAGTTTCTCGAATTGCTGAAGGTAAGAAAAAAGATCATCAAACATATCCACTGTCAAACGTTTAGCAAGACGAACTTGTGTAACATATTTCAACCATTCCGGTTGCAAGCTATTCAGAAACTTTATGTTAATTGTAGCAATTGGAAAATGCATGTCATTTCTTTCCAAATCGTTCATTAACTGAGCAAAACGATTGTAAACTGAAACAAGTGCTTCCCCTGGTTCAGCAACAAACTGATCAAATTCGTTTGTAAAACGAGTTTCTCTATCAACTTTGCTTTATATAGTTCCCCTCATAAGACATTCAACTCTTTTCCACATGTCCTTAGCCGAAGTGCAAGCATCCACATAATTATAAATGTCATTTGGAATAGATAGAAGAATCAGATTCATGAGCTCAACATCATAGTGCAGTAATGCATCTCTTTGTAAATCCTTAGCAGTTTGCAATTTTGAAACAGTGGAATTGTTAGGAATGAACATCTCAAACTGATAAGGACCTTCATCAAGCGCTTTGTTAAGCCACTTTCGATTTTCCCTCTTTCGATTTATATATCATCTAAATCTACTTGCCCATGGTATATAACTACCCCTTTCAAGCATGGGAGGCCTAGTCTCAGAACCGGCATCAGCAAGGGATTGTTGATATGTTTTGGAGGTTGACATATCTTATGATTCAAAGATTGGATCTTTGTAGACAAAAATGAGTGATATTTGTGAGAAGATTTCCAAACTCGGTAACAATTGTGAAACTTGGACAACACTGTTCTCAGATAACAAGTAGTCTGAAACTCGGTACATTTCACGAACAGAACTAAACATGGAAAAAAAATACTAACAAACTCGGTATTCCTAAAACGTATTAAACTCGAAAATACCCTTAATCCTAAAATCGATTATAGCAATCTCGATAGAACCTAGTTTTGAAAAATTCGTTGACTAAAGATTAACAATGATCACAAACTCGATAAAGCCGAGATTTATGATGACTGAATAATCGAAAACACATATAACATCAAATTCGATAGAACCGAATTTGACTTCCGAGTTTTAGAAACTAAAGATTTTGTTTTCAAAAACCCAATTCATGATAAAACCATGAAATTTTGGTTTTAACACTTTGTAAGCGTATTCCCGAAAGTAAATTCACTAAGTTCTTATTCACACTTTTCGATAAAACCAAAAATGTGTGAAAACTTATAAAACTCGATCTTCCACCGAGTTTATCAATAATCTCCTAATATACGATTTTTGATAGAACCAAAAATGTGTATATATCTATTACAGTACTTTTCTATCGAGAAACTAAGAATAATAAGCAAAAACTATCAGAAAAATGATCCGAGAATACAAAGATTACATCCGAGAATACTGAACCATTTCCGAGAATGATAGAATACTACTAAAAATGAAAACTCCACCAAAATTCATAACGTCATATCCAGTAGATCACTCAATCACGTTCAATTACTCGAAATAACTGTCAGAATACAACTCGAAAGCTCAAGAAACTCAACCGAATCCACCAAATATCATCTTGAGGTTCTCGGACGTGTATAAAAACTCACAAATCGACTCACTCTAATTCTATAATGGCGTCTGATACCACTTGTTAGGTCTTGTTTATCTTGAATCATACATAATTAACCATGGAAGCTTGGAGAGAATAGTAGAGGAGGGAAAGTATTCCAAAATTCAAACGTTATAAAATAGAGGGAAAGGGAAAATGTTTATTACAAGGCATCACCCTCTAATGATGATTAGAGGGGTATTTATAGGAGAATAAAGGAGCCTTTACTTCCTTTATTTTTCACTTCTAGTCCCTATTATTTGGTAATTATGCTATTTCTTTCTTTTAGCATAATATACCTTATTACAAGCTACTTTATTCTAAACAAAATAAAGTCTATTAACTAAATATAACTAAACCACATAATCGACACTTTTTATGAACCTAACAGAAAGGTTGGTTGAGAAGCTCGGTAATGTTAAAGAGAAAGCTGAGTGTAAGAAATTGAAGAAGGAACTTGAAGAAGCGAAGTTGAGCAACACATTCCTTAGTATGCATAATGAACGAGTTGAGAGAGATCTCTATTGGACTAGAGTTCGAGCTCATGAGTTCTATCAAGAGATGATTCGTAAGGGATTTGTGTTTGAAGAAAGACCGAATGAAGCTATTGATGTTCTGATTGAAAATGAGAAGAGTCTGTTGTCTGAGCCGTAAGGATCTCCTCCTGATGTGTAATAGTCTAGTTTCATTTGTAATTTTTTTTGTTGTGTAATCACTAAACTGAATCCTTAGTTAGTAGAACTAGTACTATTGGTTGTAACGATTTGTATCATTTTATGAAACAATGCAACTATGTATTAACTCTCTTGTGATGAAAAATGAATGACTATCTTTTGATTACTACTTGATGTGGTGCACTGTTGTTGTGATTGATTTGTCATTGTACCATGTTATGAATATATCATGTTATGAATGCTTATCAGATTGTTTTCTGTGTGATGTAACAGAATCATGCCTCCAAAGTCTGCACCTATGACTCAAGCTGCTATGCGAAGAATGATTAAGGAAAGTGTTGATGCCGCTATTGCTGTTGAGCGGGAAAGGCAAGCGAAGGTCAGGAAAAGGCACAGCGAAGTCAGCAACGATGCTCAGTGGGATCTGGGCAGTGATGAAGGTCAAATCACTCATCTGCATTCATGAGTGCAAACTTTTGCTAGGTTTGATGAAGTGGCAAATTCCTACTGATTTTGTGGGATTAAGGAGCATGATTTACGAAGATGGTTTGAGAAACTGAGAGTGTTTTTAAATCAATTGAATGTGTAAAAAAAAAAGAAGAAAAAGAAACAATACACAAAGGGTAAGAAGCTAAGGTTTGCTACTGCTTACATAATAAAATTGGAAGGGTCCCGGCTTTAATCTACTGGGTAGAATATCGAAAGGATACTGCAACCATTGAGGTTGGAGATGAGCACATGTGACACCACATGCCTTGGACCTAAAAGGAAGCAATTGATAACTGCGGAGTTTTGCCCCTGATAGAAAAACCAACGTCTGGAGAATGATTTTGTTGGAACTTGACTTTAAAGGAGTATGACACATTTGTTTGCCTATACTCAAAGGTTCAATGAGCTTGCATTGATGTGTCCAAGAATGGTTGAACTAGAAAGAGTGAAGGTTGATGCTTATATCCGAGGGTTAACGGATAACATCAAGGGTGAAGTAACATCGTCTAAGCCTGCAAATTTGAGCGAAGCTGTACGTATGGCTCACAAGTTGATGGAGCAGAAGTCGCAAGCTAGAAATTAAAGAAATTCCTGGAAGGAAAGAAGCGAAAGTGGGAGAATCACCAAGGTGGAAATAGTAGTGGTAAGGGCAATCAAAAGGATAACTCACGTCAAACTTTGCAGAATAACCAAAAGCAAGGTAACGCGCGAGCCATGGTTACCGCTCCTACTGATGGGAAACTTCCTTTGTGTGAACGTTGTTTTACTCGTCATGTTGGTCCGTGTATGATCAAATGTCACAAGTGTGGAAAGGTTGGACATAAGGCAAGGTATTGTAGGGAGAAGAGTGTTGCTACGGGTGCTAACGCTCAGCCTATTTGGACTTGTTATGATTGTGGTGAGCAAGGTCATACTAGGAACCGATGTCCGAAGAAGGTTAAGCAAGAAGAAGTTGGAGAAGTTCGTGGTCGAGCTTATGCTATTAAGGACGCTGAGCCGAAGGGTCCGAATGTGGTTACTGGTACGTTTCTGCTAAATAACCGATATGCTTCTGTTTTATTTGATTCGGGTTCTGATAGGAGTTTTGTGAACACTAGATTTAGTTCATTGCTCGATATCAAACCGATTAAAATAGAGGATAGTTATGAAGTAAAGTTAGCTGACAGAAGGATAGTTAGTACGAACACTATTTTGAAAGGTTACACTTTGAGTTTAGTGAACCATATTTTCAAAATCGATCTTATGCCGATTGAGCTTGGTACGTTTGACGTCATCATCGGTATGGATTGGCTTGTCAAGCACGATGCCGTTATCGTCTGTGGCGAGAAAGTTGTTCGTATACCGTATGAGAATAAGACGTTAATAGTTTAAGGTGACAAAGGTGGATCTCGATTAAAGGTTATTTCATGTATTAAGGCCCGTAAGTACGTTGAGCAAGGTTGTCATTTGTTTTTGGCACGCGTTACAAAGAAGAAATTGAAGGTAAACGAATGGAAGACGTGCCTGTAATTCGTGACTTTCCTGAGGTGTTTCTTGAGGAGCTGCCAGGACTGCCACCACCGAGGCAAGTTGAGTTTCGAATCGATCTAGTGTCGAGAGCTGCACCTGTTACACGTGCACAGTATAGGTTGGCACCGTCTGAAATGAAAGAGTTGTCGGTACAATTGCAAGAGTTGCTGGAGAAAGGATTTATTCGTCTAAGTTCGTCACTGTGGGGAGCACCGGTTTTGTTTGTGAAGAAGAAAGATGGATCTTTTAGGATGTGTATAGATTATCGCGAGTTGAATAAGTTGACTGTCAAGAATCGTTATCCTCTTCTGAGAATCGATGATTTATTTGATCAGCTGCAAGGTTCTAGCGTGTATTCTAATATCGATCTGCGATCAGGATATCACCAGTTACGCATTAAAGAGGAAGACATTTCGATTACTGCATTTAGAACTCAGTATGGTCACTTTGAGTTCCTAGTAATGCCATTTGGATTGACTAATGCGCCTGCTATGTTTATGGACGTGATGAACCGAGTATGCAAGCCATATCTTGATAAGTTCGTCATAGTGTTCATCGATGATATTTTGATTTATTCCAAGAACGATGAAGAGCATGAGAAGCATTTGAGGATTATTCTGGAGCTGCTTAAGGAAGAGAAGTTGTACGCCAAGTTTTCAAAGTGTGATTTTTGGTTAGATTCAGTACAATTTCTAGGTCATGTGATCGATCATAATGGTGTTCATGTTGATCCTGCCAAGATCGAGGCCATTAAGAGTTGGGCTGCACCGACGACGCCAATGGAGGTGAGATAATTTCTTAGATTGGCGGGCTATTATTGAAAGTTTATTAAAGGATTTTCTTTGATTTCTAAGCCACTAACTAAGTTGACTTAGAAAAATAAGAAGTACAAATGGGAAGTGAAGAAGAAGAAGCTTTTCAAACGTTGAAGCAGAAGTTATGTAGTGCACTAATCTTAGTGTTGTCTGAGGGAACGAAAGATTCTATGGTGTATTGTGACGCATCTCTTAAGGGTTATGGAGCCGTGTTGATGCAAAGAGAAAAGGTGACAGCGTATGCTTCTAGACAATTGAAGGTCCATGAAGAAAATTACACTACTCACGATTTGGAGTTAGGAACCATTATTTTCGCTCTTAGATTGTGGAGACATTATTTGTATGGAAAGAAATGTGTGGTTTTCACTAACCACAAGAGCCTACAATATATCCTAAATCAGAAAAAGTTGAACTTGAGACAACGAAGGTGGATTGAGTTGCTGAGTGATTATGATTGTGAGATACGGTATCATCCTGGAAAAGGGAATATTGTGGCTGACTCCTTAAGTCGTAAGGAAAGGGATAAGCCATTACGTGTTTGAGCTTTAATGATGATTGTTCACAACAATTTACCTAAGCAGATTCGTGAAGCTTAGAAGGAAGCGATGAAGAGAAAATGTAAAGGCATAAAATTTGGGAAGGTTGATTAAACCAATATTCGAGTTTCGACCCGATGGAACACGTTGTTTTGGGAATCGTGTTTGGTTACCGCGATACGGTGGATTGAGGGATTTGGTTATGCATGAGTCGTATAAGTCTAAGTATTCTATCCATCAGGGATCGGATAAGATGTATCAAGATTTGAAGTTGTTGTATTGGTGGCCGAATATAAAAGCTAATATCCCTACATATGTTAGTAAGTGTTTAACTTATGCAAAAGGTAAAGCTAAGCATCAGAAACTGTTTGGGCTGCTGCAACAACCTGAGATTTCTGTTTGGAAGTGGGAAAGAATTACTATGGATTTTGTGAGCGGACTGCCGAGAACGCCAAGTGGGTATGATACGATTTGGGTTATTGTCGATCGACTGACCAAATCAGCTCATTTCCTGCCTATGAAGAAAACAGATAGTATGGAGAAACTCACGCGACTGTATTTGAAGGAAATAGTGTATAGGCATGATGTACCTGTTTTGATTATTTTGGATCGAGATAGCCATTTTACGTCTAATTTCTGGAGATCGCTTCAGGAAGCGTTGGGGACTAATTTGGATATGAGTACTGCTTGCCACCCTTAAACGGATGGTCAGAGTGAGAGGACAATACAAACACTGGAAGATATGTTGCGTTCCTGCGTGATTGACTTCGAAAGTAGTTGGGATCGCCATCTACCATTGGTCGAGTTCTCATACAATAATAGTTATCATGCAAGTATTAAAGCTGCACCATATGAAGCTTTATACGGAAGAAAGTGTAGATCGCCTGTATGTTGGAGTGAGGTTGGGGATAGCCAACTCACCGGTCCAGAGTTGATCCGTGATACGACTGAGAAGATTGTCCAGATTAAGAATCGTTTGTTAGCTGCTCGTTAAGTCACTCAGAAAGTTATTAATAAGAGACTAAGCATTGGAAGTTTAGTTGGTGATATGGTATACTTAAGGTATCGCCATAGAAGGGTTGCTGTTGCGTTTCGAAGGTGCGGAAAAGTTTTAAAGTCCCACGTTATATCGGTCCATTTAAGGTTTTGGCTAGAATTGGTCCTGTGGCTTATACATTAGAGTTTCCTGAAGAGTTGAAGGGGATTCATAGTACTTTTCATGTTTTGAATCTCAAAAAGTGTTTAGCGGAAGGTGAAGTTGTTGTTCCGTTGGAAGAGATCCAACTTGATGATAAGTTGCATATGATTGAGGAACCGGTAGAGATTGTTGATAAAGAGGTTAAGCGACTTAAGCAGAGTCGGATACCTATAGTTAAAGTTCATTGGAATTCGCAAAGAGGTCCAGAATTTACTTGGGAACGTGAGGATCAGATTAAGAAGAAGTACCCTCATCTCTTTACAAGTAAAGACAAAGCGAAAAGTGGATGAGAACAGCTGATTGGCCGTTATGCACTCCCTAAAGGTAGGAAATTGTAACAACGTCGAGTTCGCAGGTCGAGACGTCTATCCTTAGCTAAGATAGTTATTTTTAAATACGTAAATAATTATAGTCGTTATGCTATATGTGGTTGATTAGAATTTCCATTTATTGGTGAATTTCATTCTGTGATTTAGTTTCTATTTGTTTTTAGCATTTAAGAAAGTCAGAAAAATATATTTTATTGCTCCGAGAGCGTAAATATGTTAATTTTGTATTTTTCGTCGTTTCCTCGAGTTTTTGTAAAAACTGTGTTTAAAGGTCGTGATTTACGATGTTTAAACGTTATTTAAAGGTTTTTTAAAACTAATTTATGGGAACGGATTTAAAATATTTACAAACATGATGTTACCCGTGTTTGGTCGACTAAGTAACGAAAATATAACCAATTTGTATTAAACTTGCAAGGACTTATGAAAGGAGGGGTTAAAATTGCCAATTGATCAAACTTGTATACTATAAATAGACACACACATACACTTATAAATCTTTTACAAATTTTCAATCTCTTGTCCTCTCCCTCTCCTCTTGCCGTTCGAAATAACACACACACACAAATCATCATCAAAAAATTGTTACTTACATGCATTTAAATCCGATTATACCATATTAATCCTTGTTCAATCCTCTACAAATCCCACTAAGAAAACCTTACATGCAATAAGTATTTTGAAAGTTAGGTTTTTGGTCAATTTCTCTTGATTTGGTGTATAAGGAAGTGTTTCTAGGTGGTAGATTAGTGTAATATTGAAGTGGTTTGGTTTGTCTTTGTGGTTTGTCCGATCTTAAGGTCAAAGGGGAAGCCATAGTCAAGCTTTGTTCTAGCTTTGTGAGCACTTGTTTATGTTTTTTGTTTGATTAATTTAGATATATTGCATATATGTAATTGGTAGCTAGATGATATATATTGCCAAATGATTTGAAAGTTGTTACAAATATGAACACATGTTTGATAGTTTTAGTACATGTTTTTAGGCTAGTTAAGCATGTTGGAATAATTTGAATTTGACAAAAATGAGTTTCTGTATGACTTTGTGTTGACTTTTGTTGACCAGAAAGTTTGACTTACTCATAGCGAGTCGAGAAATTCTTTAAATTTAAATTAGGCTTTTGAATATGATAAAGGATGTTCTAAGATCCGTTTTGATATAAGGTGGGCCTTGTAACTCCTAAAAAAGAAGATTTTACGGCCAAGTCAAGTTTGGGTCATTTTGGGGTAAAAAGTCAACTACGAAGTTTGACTTTTGAAAGTCAAACTTGCGTATACTTTTGAATATAGTTTATAACAGAAAGGGTTCGTAATGTTAGTTAAACTAAGATGAAATGCTAAGTTTGGATTATATTATCCTTACTTTCGGCAAACTTTCTGAAAATGGAAACTTTGTAAGAAACTTGAATAATTGGATAGAATATGGTCCAAGCGAAATGTTTTGCGTCGCACTTGGAGATTTTAGTATATGATTATATATACGTAATAGTAATACATATATATATATATATACATTATATGATTTAATAAACTATTAGTCGCATACCGCCATATATGTATTATATAGGTCGCGGTTGAGACGTGAAGCTTATTGTGCTTGTTGATTGATTGATTTGGATCTTTTGCTTAAGGTGAGTTCATAGCATCGCTTTTGAAATATTTTAAATGTTTTAAACCCGCAAAGGGGATACATGTTTGTTTTATAAAATCGAACACATATGATTTATGGTATGCTAGACCCGATATGAGATTATTTCCGCATAAGTTGCTATTGTCAAAGTCCCTTAATTCATGAACCGTCAATCGCCTATAATTGTTGAACGCTAATTCATTAAATAGATCTATTGGGTTTGACAGCTCTGTCCGGGGTTTAATCCTTGTGAACACCCTGTCAAATGGACATTTTGTTATTAGAAATATAGAAGGTATATGACAATAATACCTAGTTTGGGGCACTTAAACATATGAAATGCCATATGTATTGTTAACGTTCGGTGTCATGAGCTTAATGTACGAAAGAAAAGAAGTTGCTATACATTGCATTTGTTGCTTTGTTTTCCCGAGAACTAATTTTGTGTTCAAAGATCTTTACTTACTGATTTCTTTAAACTCTATGAATTTCGCTCAACTTTGTTGTTGACATTTTAAACATGTTTTATCCCAGGTAATCAAGGCTGAAGGCAACGATGGCGTAGAGGTGTCGTGCGTGTATGGGGATTGAATTAAAGGAAAGGCTACTTGTGTGTTCCGGTCTTTCAAAAACAATGTCTTGTGTTATGTTTAAAACAATGACTTTTATTTGAACAATTGTCTTTCAAATACTGTATGGTTGGGGTTACGATTCTGTAAGGAACTAACGCATTTTAACTCTGAATAATTATGGAACACATTTGGTGTAAACGTCTTATTTAGGCCATTTTCTATATTCGTGGTAAAGGATGCTATTTAGTAACACCAAATTGCTAATTTCCGTTGCGCAATCCGATGCCCCTTTGGGCGGGTGTTACAGGTTCAGTTTCGGTTTTCTTTTCGGTTTTTATGTTTCCCTTAAAATTTATCAATTTGTTACCTTAAAAGTCAAAAGATATGATCCAAACTTTATCTCGTTTCATCCACAAATAAAACAAACAACTAGTAAGTTCTCATATAATATAAAGATAAAATTAAAGTGACATTACTCAAATAAGATTAATATTTGCATAACATTAAACAATCAAAGCTACCTAATAAAGTACGAAACAACCACATAAAAATCCAACAAAAGAAAATTCTGAAACGCAAGCCTAGAAAACAAAAATGAAAAAGAAGCTGTGACAAAACGCCTTCCATGTCAGCCTTTATTCTTTTATTCCTTTTGACTTTTCAAAATTAATTTTCAAACTTGACAACTTTCTTCTCGAACACCTGCTAGCTTAAAAAAGAATACAATAGCATAGTATTAAAACATGATGGATTTAAGTTGAAGTATGTTAATGTGAAATTAATAGTAACCTATTCTCCTTAATATCATAAACATAAAAAAACTTGTGTTCACATGAAAGAGTACAACCAGTATGCTAAATATTGTGCAAATGATAAACTCAAATCTTTTTAAAAAATAGTTATCACTAAATCTTTTATTAAGATAAGAATATTTTACAAAATTTGAAAGATAGATGATGGCAAGGCGAGGCGGTTTTTTCGGTTCGATTTCTCATATGCACCCGAAAACCGCCCCGAACATTTGGTTTTTCAAAAAATCAAAACCGCTCCCATCGGTTTTTCAAATGGTTCGGTTTATTCGGTTCGGTTTTTTTGGTTTTTTTGGTTTCGAATCGGTTTTTCGGTTTTTGTGCTCACCCCTAACCGTAGCTGCCAAGATAGGAATACACATGTTTTTCCTATATTTTATACAGGACCCCGTGAAAGAAATATCGACGAATATTGGTGGAGAATTTATAAATCTGGAGATTTTGAAGTGTTGGAGTCTTGAAAGTTTAAGGCGGCTGTTCAACATGAATTCTTGCTCAATTAAACTCAACATGGAGAATCTACCGAGCAAATATCAAGGGAGTTTCTCATTCTAATTCTTTTTAATTCCCGTATTTAATGTTTTATATATACAACGAGGACGTTGTATAATTTAAGTGGGGGGATGGAATTAGAATGTTTACTTGTCCTATTTTTCACAATAAAATGCTTAAATTATGCTCAAATTTAAAAAAAAATTCAAACATACTTTTGTGAAATTACTTGATACATAACCCGCACACAATTGTAAGATATTGTGAGGATTTAGCCTATCCGTTTCTAAATGTTTACCCAAATTCCACAAAATATGAGTGTGCCGGTGATGTTGTAGACTTTAGAACATGGCTTGGTATATCACTCGAAACCACAGTGATGAGTACAATGGATTTAGATGGAGTAACTTGTTTAAATTGGTAAAATTTAGGATTACACCCAAATCGCCTTTACATGTTGTTTATTAACTAACTACACCGGTTAGTTAACCTCACATTTAAACCCTTTTCCACTCTCATCTTTAGAGTGATGATCCACTAGAACAACTCGTAGAGCCAATCCTTTAGGAATTTACACAAACTATTTTTTTCGTTACACCCTTACACCTTAACCTACCTTGTTAGATTAAGTTTAATTTACAGTTGCTAGTTGCTTAAAGTGTAAAGTTTGTATTTCTCGAGTCTTGTGTCATTTTCTATCTTTAGTGTGGTTGGAAATTTGCACATTGCAAATGGGAATGTATATTAGTAGTCAAAACTCATGTGATTTTACTACCATCACAATTAATGGTGAGTCCGAAGAACGAAGGAACTATCGAAGAAATTATCTGGAATTATTATGATCGTGAAGATGGTGAAACTACACCGAGATTTGAAGTATAGTGTTATGAAAAAAAAACAAAAAAATGAGAAAAATACAAAAAAGAAAGAGAAGAAAGTTTGAAGATAATCGTTTTGCAACTACCGAAGGAATTACACGAAGGACCTATTACTCGTTGATACGCAACAAAAATCAACGATGTAGAGTATTGTACAAAGTTGAAGATATCGCCACTTGCCTTGTAAAGTATGTAAAGTTTTGGGATGATTGGGAAGTTTACCGTTATGGGAACGCCAACTTAGGTTGTTGTTTTTTATCGATGATCAAGACGTTGTAAATAGTTGTGTCTTTGTCATAGTAACGGTCAGGAAAAAGTGTCTAGCAACTTGTACTTTAGTCTTAATCTATTTGTTTCTTGATTTTTATTTAACAACAATTTACTTCCCTCTCACCTAATGATTAGCCGCTGGTTTTACGCGAATGAGGATTTATATGAACATGCATGTCTATTCTGTCGTTACGGCCATGTATGTGTGCTTCAGCTGCCTTGTTGGAGTGGTACTTCTGGTGAAAGATTGTAGAATGATCAACCGTAAGCATTTCCATACAAAAAACCACATTTACCTTTATAAACTTGTTACTTCTTAGCTTTAGTGGTGGAGATATGTATCATTTCCAAGCTTATGATAGAATACTCGTCACGACCGAACAATTAAGCGAATTAGTTACATGTTACCACATAGATTAGTTGAGTGATTTGAGTGCTTTCATTTTCCTATTTCGTGAGGTGTTTGGTTGTGTACTTGTAATAGATCGAATAAATGCTTTAACGGAAAATATCCTTAAAGATACATTTTGATAAACTTCTAAAGGCTACTTGAGGACAAGTAGGATTCAAGTGGGGGGTTATTTGATGACATCAAATAACGTCTATTTTATAGCATCATTTATCCCATGTTAATAACCCATTTTGTATAGTTATTGCAAATAATTGTCACTTAATCATTTATATTTGAGAATTGCAGTAGTTATGGAGTAATTGGTGAAAGTTAGCATAAGGCGCGCATTCTGGAGCTTAAATGAAGATATTTTGAAGATTACTATTCTGAAGACCAATACGCCATATCCATCAAGGAAGATACGACATATCTGCGCCTGCACTCACCAAAGATAACAAAGGAATAAAGCTCAATACTTCGTATCCAGAAAGACTCAATACGTTGTATTCAAAGTATGGAATATAATATTCTGGAAGATATCAAGCGTGGTCCCTACTCCAAAAAATTCCCAATACGCCGTATCTAATACTTGGATACGCCGTATCAAACCGACTTCCAAACCTTATAAATAGAATGCTCAAAAACGAGTTTTAAGTGTGCTAAATCATATTCTCGATACCTAAACCATAAAAGTTGATTTTCAGAGGAGAAAAAGAGCAGAAGAGGTCGAGCAACGTTATCAATTCCATAGGAGACATCGTGTAATTCCATATACTTTAGTAATCGTTCAGTTTTTGGTATCATTCATTAACTCGGTTAGTTTACCTTGGATAAATAATTGCTTTTTTATTTATTATGACGTTTAAAGGCTAATACCTTCAGGTATTAGCCATTATTATGAAGATATGAATGTTTGGTATTTGTTTATCTCTATTTCTTGATCTATCGTTGAATGCTTGTTTATGTTTACCAATTTATACTTGTTTATGCGCTTTGTATGCGACCTATCATTTAATTGGATCTAGTGATACGGAACAAGTAGATCTAGAGTCTGGGATAGCTCTCCATATAGTAATTTATACATCTAGAATCATAGGATCACAAATATTGTCCTTCTAAATCTGTATCTAGGATACGCTTCGGGCTTAACTAGTTAATTGGATATTGCCAATGGTTTATTGATCATGTTGACTAGCAGGTGACCTAGATAATTCAACAAGTAACGTTCTGATTCCATTGGATAGTTGGACAAGTGGACTACTAGTGTATAAATTGCCATTAAGCGGTAAGTGGGTAAAGTCTCTATAAGCTTGGGTTTATTAAGATCGCCATTGCTTTAATCCCTAAGATAGATTATAATCAGCAAATAAGGATTCTTTATGCGGATGCTTTAATTGTGACACAATTAATGCGTCTAGGTCTTAGGAAGAAGTCTCGCCTAAGTCTTAAGAATGATATGCCACATCGAGAGAAGAAATCAATGCACTAAATAAATAAACCAACGTTCTAATCGGATTAATAATGGTTAATACAGTTTTCTTATATAAGGCTCGACCGCTCTTTTATCTTTTGTTTATTAGCTTGCATGGGTTAAAGTGTCTTGAATTGATTTTAGTCACCAACCAAACTGTGCTAGTCTCTCAGGCTGAAAACCCCCTTTTCCCGTTAGAATTAGGATCTAGGACTAACATAGGTTTAGAATAGAATAGAATTAACATAGATTAGATAACCAAGATATTAAATGAATTGATGGATTTAACCTCGCTTCAAGTGTTCGACACCTTACTTACCACGAAACTACTACCGATTGGGTACACTGCCTGTTAAAGTGTTGTTTTTGGTTTAGTCGACAAAATATAAATTTAAAACTTGAATCAATAAAATATACACCACACAACGACACAATCAACACGTGTGAAAGGATGAACTTATAATTATGGGTGGCCAACATAATTATAAAGGCATCACACACGTAGACTTGTGAACATGATTGCATTGATTGGTGTTGGTTTGTAAGGTGGTAGTGTAAGATGTTGTGTTATGTGCGTTCATAATAAGGATAGATGTATAGTTAGAGAATTCTTCTCTTATCTAATGAGCAATTGTTTGGCTTAGTTACGTAGTCAACAAGTTTCCTCTCTACCTAACTATTATGAATATCGTGGATATCTATTATTACTATTATGATTATTAAGTTGTTCGGTTGCTCGATTATTCGTTCGGAGATCTTACTCTCATTTAGCATTCCTCTGGATCTGCTTATTTGAATATTGGTAGATTTCATTGGTTCTTTCCTTGGATTGATTACTCGTATGAATATCCAATTTTTCTTTCAAGCTCTATTTGTTCGTAACAAGTTAGTACAGATATTTACTCCCTTCTTTATATATCCTTTAGTTTTGGTATCATGTCATTATATACGAGTATTGATGCTTCTCTATTCCTCTTGATTATTAGTATGGGTGTCCCTACGTTCTTCGTGTGGTACATAATGTCCTCGTATGAATTTCACTTGTACGTGTTCGTTTGACTGTTATCCTGATTGTATGGTTCCTTGTACTTTCTTTCTCCCGCAAACAATAGATTTGCGTTAGATTCCTTACAGTATTTTAAAATCCCTTTTGGTATTACGATGTCCTTTGTTTGAGTTACATATTAAGGTCGAACTATAATATTCCTTTTGAATTATATTGAGGTTTGGGGAAAACTATTTCTTTTAAAATCATTTTATAAATACGTTGTGATACCGCTTTTATGTAAATGTCTCTTTATTTTTAGGAAAACTATGTTTACAATGATTTTTATGAAATGATGTGATACCGGTTGATTGTCAATACTATGTTTAAAATGATCTTTATGAATAAGATGTGTTTAAAATGATCTTTACAAATAAGATATGAATTTTTTTTTATGCTTGATAAATTTTATTTTGTTGGGAGCAGAGGAGGCTCGCCAGGACCCGAACATCATGATAGGTACATTTACTCTAAACGATCATTATGCCACTGCCTTATTTGACTCTGGTGCCGACTATAGCTTTGTTTCCACTACCTTTATACCTCTGTTAGGCATAGAGCCCAATGATTTAGGTTTCAGTTATGAGATTGAGATAGCTAGCGGACAGCTAGTTGAGATTGATAAAGTTATTAGGGGGTACAAATTAGAAATAGATGGTCATGTGTTTGAAATTAACTTGATACCCTTTGGAAGTGGGAGCTTTGATGTGATCATAGGAATGGATTGGTTACCTGACCATAAGGCTGAGATAATTTGTCATGAGAAAGTAATAAGGACACCACTACTAGATGGAAAGGTGCTTAGAGTATTAGGAGAGAAATTGGAAGAAAAGATGAGGTTGTTAATGAGTGCTAAGGCTAAAGAAAAGAAACAAGAAGAGATCGTAGTAGTGAAAGATTTTCTCGAGGTATTCCCGGATGATCTATCTGGATTGTCGCCTATTCAGGAAATCGAGTTTCGAATTGAGTTAGTCCCTGGAGCGATGTCGGTTACAAAGTCTCCCTATCGTTTGGCACACTCTGAATTGGAGGAGTTGTCAGGTCAACTTAAGGAACTCCAAGACAAAGGTTTTATTCGACCAAGCTCATCGCCTTGGGGAGCACCAGTGTTGTTCATTAAGAAAAAGGACGGATCCTTTAGGATGTGTATTGATTATAAAGAATTGAATAACTTGACCATTAAGAATCGTTATCCACCCCCTAGGATAGATGACTTATTTGACCAACTTCTAGGATCACAGTACTTCTCTAAGATAGACCTTAGGTCTGGATACCATCAGCTGAGAGTGCATGAGGATGACATTCCAAATACAGCGTTTAAGCGTTTAGAACTCGTTATGGACATTTCGAGTTCACATTAATGCCCTTTGGTTTGACTAACGCACCAGCGGTATTCATGGATCTGATAAACTGAGTGTGTAGGCCGTATCTAGACAAGTTTGTGATAGTATTCATTGATGATATTTTAATCTATTCTAAGACCCGAGAAGAGCATGAAATGCACCTAGGATTAGTCTTAGAATTGCTCAAGAAAGAGAAACTGTATGCTAAGTTTTCTAAGAGTGAATTCTGGTTACGAGAAGTATAGTTTCTAGGACATGTGATTAATGGAGATGGTATTCATGTAGACCCTAGTAAGATTGAAGCTCTTAAGAATTAGAAAGCCCCTAGAACTTCGTCTGAGGTTCGTTCATTCTTAGGATTGGCAGGGTATTATCGTAGGTTCATTGAGGACCTTTCTAAGATAGCTAAGCCGCTTACTGTCTTGACTCAGAAAAGTAAGACCTTTGACTAGGGTGAGGAGCAGGAGAATGCATTTCAAACTTTAAAGGATAAGTTGTGTAATGTACCTGTTCTAGCTCTCCCCGATGGACCAAAAGATTTTGTGGTATATTATGATGCGTCCGAGTTAGGAATATGTTGTGTGTTGATGCAAAGAGGTAAGGTGATAGCTTATGCATCTAGGCAATTGAAAATTCATGAGAAGAATTAGACCACCCATGATTTAGAACTGGGTGTGGTTGTGTTTGCACTTAAGATTTTGAGACATTATTTGTATGGGACAAAGAGTGTCATATATATATGGATCATAAGAGTCTCTAGCACATCTTTAGTCAGAAAGAGTTGAATATGCGACAACGTCGCTGGATAGAGCTTTTTAGTGATTATGACTGTGAAATTCGCTACCATCCTAGTAAGGTGAATGTAGTAGCTGATGCACTGAGTAGGAAAGATAAAGTGAAACCTAAGAGAGATAGAGCTATGTGTAACACCCCCAAATCTGGGTTGTAGCGGAATGTTGAATATCCGAGGGCGTTACTTCATATATCAATATCACAAGATATGAGAACGACCACTAAACGTGTCGTTTTAAAAAGATACATTGGATTAACAAAATACTTGTTCATTACATAAGCTCATGGCTTCAAATTGTTCGACAATATAAGTAAAGATTTTGTTTTATAACAAATGTTCCCAAAATGTAATACACCCCAAATCTTTAGTATTGACTCTCCAAAGAGTGACCCCCAATGTATCTTGGCACCTCGTGCCTTAT
>BQNB010030076.1:0-55205 GCA_026074375.1 Tanacetum coccineum
CCTTTTAATTTAGTGGATTGTTGAATTAACTATATAATTAAGTTAACGATTCAAGTTTATTGATAAAAAAATTAGGAGGTTTGAACAAACCTTAATTGACATTTTAAAGATATGAACTTTTACTTCGGCCCCTTACTTTTCACTTTAATTGTGAAAAAGACGTTTGTCGAGTCGAAAATCATGCTACAAATTACTTGTGTTAGTACAAAATATGTTACCGAGTGTGAGATGACGTATAGTAGGCATACCAAGCCTCCGGGATTGGGCCACACTATCACTTGGGCTTCTGGGCCCAACTTTGCAGTCATGGGCCGAAACTAAACCCAATCCTGCATTGGTCACAGCCCGGACACAGCAAAACAGATGCGGACCTAACTATAGGATACTTCCGTCCACGGAAAGCACACGCGTTCGTACATACGGTTATTACGGAACCTTGCCCGACAAGGGACCCACTCTTGCCACTAACTAAACAAACGAAATATTAGGAAACCCTAATATTTCGTTCGCTTATAAAAAATGACCTTCTGACACAATGAACAGTATGATTTCCTTACCTTTCTCAATACACACACATACTACTGATAACTTGTGTTCTTACTCTCACGCCGGAGTCTAATCGTGGGGTCCGTCTCCACGGTAAGGCTAACGGTATACCTTTACTTGTGCAGGATCCAACCCGAAGATGGCTTGCCGGCCCGACCCAACAAGCAATCTTGAACCATCTCGCACCCGGTGACATATTTTGTTAGTACATGAGAGGATCCTCATCCTTTCTTGTTACTTATAAATATTTTCGGTAGTTAAAATTAATTTGAAAATGCAATGGTGAATAAAAAAACATATGGGATATAAAAACCCAACGAATCCTTTTATCTCAACCGTTGGATCATTAATTGCATGTGATATGTCTCGTGTAACCACATATATTTTACTAGTTACCCAAACTTTTTTTTAACATAGTTACCTGTAACAACCGGTAATTTTTCAAACTTATTATAATAATAAATTATACATATTATTATTTATATTTCACTTTTGAACTTTTCAAACTCATTTGACTTGGAAACGAGAACATATCTCGCCGATTGTGAAAAACCACACACAACGCGTACCGACATGATAATAATTAAATTTATATTTAATTATCACAATTTTTTAATTTTAATAAATTATTTAACATTTTATTCAAAAACGTTTGTTAAAAACGCGAATTCTCAAGTTATAGTTTCATTTTACGGACAAAGCTTACCCGTGATACTTGACGACTACCCAATAAATAACAAACATTTTAAATAAATTTTATAAAACATTGATGAAATACTAGTCGTGTAAATACTCAATTTTCGTGAAAAAATTGTTTTAAACGCAATGGTATGAATTTCGAGTCCTCGATCAATTGTTATCTAGCATAAACAAGTCCCGAGCCTTAATAATACAAACATCACAATAATGGTCCATATGATTAGTTTACACCTCGAATCCAAATAATAGTGTTTAGATTTTGGTGAATATGGTCGTATATATATTCGTTACGAAGCTAATTTAATAATCTAGTGACTTTTATAAAAACATTATTGTTACGGATATAGTATATAATTTTTACGGACTAAAAACTAGTAATTTTGAAAGGAATGAAAAGAAAATATAACCTCCTCCTCCCTTTCTATTCTCACTATAAATACCACAACATTCTCATTTCAACTCATTTTTCACTTCTCATTTTCTTCATTCTAGAGAGAGAAAGAGAATTCTCTCCTCATTCTCTCTAGAATTCTCTGCTCCCACTCTCTAGACCCACCACCGCCAGCCGCCACCACCACCGACGCTGGCCGCCGCCGCTCAGCACCTGCCGTCGCCGTTTTCTTTCTTTGTTCATGGTTTTCAAGATTTGAAGGTTTAGGTTTAGTGTTCGGGGTTAATACACGACGTTTGGGTTGTGTTTAGGTTATAAAAAATGGATTTTCTTAAAACATTGTAAGTAATCACTTAACTAATCTTTTCATCTTTTTATTTATTTTATTTTGTATATAAATAGTTATGTTTGGTATATTAAGCATACAGAATAGCCGTTATTGATTATATGTGCACTTTTGGTATTGATGAACCAAAAGGGGCATCTCGGGTCCATTATTGTATTAAAATGACATTTTAGTGTATGTATTGTCGAAAAAGATATTTGTGACTTTGTCGGATGTTTTAAATAGTTAAATATTGATTTTAAAAAATATGGAAACGTCCTATATACGAACGGGTCATGCTGAAATTTTCTAAAATTTCTATATTTAGAATATTTTTCACAAAATTATACTTTTCACAAATTTTGACAAAAAGACAAAAAACATAAAATTTACAAAAAAAAAATAAACTTCTTTTATTTATTTTACAACACTTAATCGTGTGTTTTCTTTTAAACGGAAAAACTTTATTTTATTATTTTGAGGTTTCCGGTAACGTGTTGAATTATATTGTTTTATTTATTTTTCCTATTTTCTTATATAATACATGCAATGTATTATATGCTTCAACTATTTTATTTTTGGTTGTTCATCTTATTATTTAATTCATGCTATGAATTATATACTTGTTCATTTTTCATATTAATATATAAGGTGTATATATTACATAATTTGATTTATTCTTCGATTTTTTCTTAACCAACCATCAAACTACATCTAGAAATCTAAATCTTTTTATCAATGTGTCACGTTGATGTAGCCATCCTTCGAAAAACCCAATTTCATTAACTCATTTAGCATGTCATAACTGATAAGGTAAACCTCATCTTCTAGGTCGAGCCGTCCGGTTACCGTTGTGTTGTGCCTATTATTTCCTTATTTTGCTATTTGATCTACTGCTTCGAGGTGAGTTTATAACCTCACTTTCACTTGTTTTGCATTTACTTTATAAATCTCGAGGGAGAATACATGCTCATTACAACATGTTTACATATTCATTTACAATCTCTTTTACATACTCACCTACATACTTGTTTACATACTTGATTTCGTAACTCATTTATATACTCATTTACATGATTGAATACAAACTCATTTACATGATTGATTAGAAACTCGATTACATGAACGTTTACAAACTCATTTACATGGTTGATTACAAACTCGTTTACATACTCATTTTGATATCTCGTAGTGGGATACAATACTTGTTTTCATTTATGGACGCAACAACTTTAGTTTGATTTAAATGATTACGGATTAACTTAAGTTGCATGAACTGTTAATTATTCGGAGGGTAAGCGCGAATGTTATAAGATAGATCTATTTGGGATTGACAATCCCCGTTCAGGTGATTAGCTCTCACTAGTTTCGGCGGTACCAAACTAACGAACGTTATACCATGTAAGAGCATTGGATTACATACTCATGAACTCTTACCGTGACTTGAATAAAGTGGCATGCATGCAAGTCTACGTCGCAGTTTCATGAACTTAGGGGTGCAATCGTAATCACACTTGGTGACTATTGTATTGGATACAGTAGTCATGCATACGTTACAAAAGTTTTGGTCCCAACTACACTTGCATTTTGTGACTATTGAATGTGATACAATGGTCATGCACACTTTATAAATCTTTGATTTCAACATTCATACTTACAGTTTTTTTTTTACTATTATAAGGATTGAAATGATCATACACGCTTTACAAATCTTTGACTTCAACATTCATACTTACATTTTGTTGACTATTATAATGATTGAAATGGTCATATACTCTTTACAAATCTTTGATCCAACATTTATACTTACAAAAACCTATGAACTCACCAACTTTATGTTGACACTTTTAAGCATATTTTTCTCAGGTGAAATAGATTCTTGGTTTATCTGATGTGCTTCTTCCTTTTGAGCAATCAACAACTAAGTTTGAAGATAAGCAACATCCCTTCTCCTAGGTCTGACTGTGTAGTTCCTGACATAATGACCCACTCCTCTGCAGTTGTAGAACCTTATCGGATTACCATTACCCCCCGTCCATGCTGCTACAACATTACCATTCCCATCTGATTTACATTCTGATTAGCAATCCCTGGAAAAACAATAAGCCCATTCTGATTCATGACATTCTGAATACCTGAATTTTGAACTTCATTCTGCACAACCTGATTCCCTGTATTCTGTACTGCATTATATCCGTTATGATTCCTTGCAATCTGCCCTACATTATACCTAATCTGATTTTCTGCATTCTACCTAGCAAACTGTCTAAACTAATTCCTACCATTACTACCGACTATCTGCATATGTCTGTCTTTGACCTGTATTCATATCTGGCTATGCAATCTATCTGTTACGAGGGTTTGATAAAATTATTTTATTGTTGTTTGTTGGTGTAGAGTTGTTTAGTTTGAATGCCTTAGCCATTAGTACAAGTGCCATGTTTATTGCAGTTGTGGGATTAGTGATTTCATCAGGGTTTGGCATTGGTTGTTGCATGCAGTTCATGTTAAATGAAGGTTGTAGGACATAGTTTTTATTGTTGGATGGTGGATGTTGCATGTAGGTAATTTGTGATGGTTGATCTGGGTGAAACACTAGATAAGTGTAAGGAGTCTGAGTGTTTGCTATAAATGCCAACGGATCATGTGTTTTAGCAAGTCGTTCTGCCCTGATTTCATTAACCTCCGCCTGATTAAATTCCAAGAAGTTATACAACTGAGTGTAGTCCACGGTATGCAAATCCTTTGTTTGATGAACAATAGTGACATGACGTTTCCATTCTGGTTGGAGATTGTTGAGAAACTTAAGATTGTTAGCAATTTTTTTCTGGAATGTGCTTGTTTTTGGCGAAATCGTTCATTAACTTTGAGAAACAATGATAGTACGATTCAATCGATTCCCCTTCAGTAGATCTAAACAATTCCCATTTATTAAATAACTTTGCCTTTTTCTCTTGTTCTCCAATCTCAGAACCTTTCATCATTTGCTGAACGCGTAACCAAGTCTCCTAAGCAGTTTGACAGTTGTCTACAGCAGCATAGACGTCTTCTAGAAGACCCATTAGAATAATTTGAATGGCTTGATCATCAGCTTCCATCTGCTTTGCTACTTTTTTAGTGAGTTGTTCATCAGTCTGCTCGTGAAAAGCTTCAACAACAGGAGTTTCACAGTAAATATCACTGGGTTCAACAATCATTCGTCTTACATACGGACCGTTAATGATGGAGTTCACAATCATTTTTCCATTTGGTTTGCTCTTTGCATAACAAAGAAGATGACTAGACCATGGAACATAGTTATCTTTGTTCAGCATAGGAGGACGGTTTTCGGAACCAGCAGCATAAATATCTTGTTGAGTCGATATTGCAAAAATAGTGTGCGAAAAAATTAGGATCTTAATGGATTAAGTGGTGTTGTGGTATTGTAAAGACTATTTATTTTGAAAGGAAATTGCTTGATTTGGATGTTTTGTAGCTTGAAATGATTAACGGTGTAATGGTCTTGAAGTTGTAATACAAACGGTTGAAAATGTTCTTGTACTAATCAAATCGCTGGAAGAAACGACTCAAACCGCCTGAAGATATAAGCAAATCGCATAAAGATGTGAGTCAAATCGCCTGGTATAGAAGTTTTGACCAAACCACGGGATGATGATCAAATTTCATGAAGAAGAACTCAAACCGCCTGATAAGAAACGTCAAATTGCTGAAATAAGATTGTCAAACCTCCTGGACTAATCTGTTCAAACCGCGGGATTAAGCAATCAAATCGCATGAGGTGAAGGATTAAATCGCCTGGCCAGGTTATCAAACTGCTTGATATTATGAAGTCAAATCACTTGGAGGTTGATATCAAATCGCGTGAAATAATATGATCAAATCGCTGAAACCTAAGGACAAATCATGGGAACTTAAAGTCAAACCGCCTAGCTTGTTATTCAAATCGTGTGCGGTACCTGGACAAATCGCGTGACTTATAACTCAAATCTCTTGTCAACCTACTCAAACCGGCTCAAATCGCTGTCTTCAAAGATCAAATCGTTGGATTCAAATTTTTTTATACTTTTTTTACCGAGACTAAAATAAGAAAAATTAAGCCCTTTTAAACACTTTTTAACCTCAAATAAGCTACTACAACCTAAATCCACTAAGCTACTAAAGATGCTACTACATACTATAAGCCTCAAGAAGCCTTCTATGGGGTGGAGTGAACACCATAAAATGCATAATTTTTTTCCCTCATAATTATAATCTCCAATAACCCTAAATTAATGTTCTGATGGTTTAAAAAGCCAAATAAGCAAAATGATAAGATAATTGGTGGCTCAAGATGCTACGTGTGGTCATGTAAAGCTACTGGTTAGGCTTGGCTGGTGCCTATGGGTCACATTTTAATCTCATAGGATATGGGGTGGGTGCGCGTGAGGGGGGATTCAATGGTGGGGGGGGGGGGTGGAGGGAAGTTGGGCAGGGGGGACTGGCACGCGGGGACAAGTATACATATGTCGGAGGGGATTTGGGTAGGAGGGCGACTTGGGGGGTATGGTTGGGGTGGGGGGGGGGGGGGGGGGGTCAACTATTTGTTTTTAGGGCGGTGCAAGAAGGGGGGCCGAGGGGGGGGGGAAACCTACGGGGGGGGGGTTGGGTTAGGTGGGGGTATCGGCTGTGTGTGTACTGGTGTCTGGTGTATACCCTTTGTCTGTATTTATATATAGGTTTGTCTGTGCTATTGCACTTTCTATACATCAAACATATACACAAATGGATTAAAAAAGAAAAGAAAAAGAAGGTTTAGAGAGAGAAAGCTAAAGAGGGAGAGAGAAAGAATGGGAGGATCACATAGAAGAAAAAATAGGCCAACACCCTCCTAAACATGATTGGGAGTTTTTTTATTTTTTTTGTGTATTTTTTTTTTTTTTTGCTTTTTTCTTTGTGTCTGGAAGTTGTTGGATTTCTTTTTTTTACTTGTTTTTTTTTTTTGTGTCATTTTGTTTTGGTGATTAATGGTCTTCCTGGGCTGCCGACCCTGTTTTTTGTGGTTGTGTTTTTCTATGGGGCCAAACTATATGTGCCGCGCAGTGTGTTGTCGTTAAAAAAAGATCGGCTGCGTTTAATCTTTAGCCCGTTTTAACTTAAAGCAATTCCGCTTATTCATAACTTTAGGCTATGCAAGGTTAGAGTAATCTTATGACTATCACCTTTAAGACTAAAACTAAGGCTAAGATCGTGGTGACCTGATGTTGTTTTTTTTTTTTTTTTTTTTCCCACCTTATTGTGGTTTTTGTCCTATAGTGTATTTGAGCACCTCGTTGTCTAACGGGTGTGCGTTGTACGTTGTCTTTTCGTTTAGCATTTCAATACGACCTCTCCGTGTTAGGTCTTAGTTGTTCTTTATTTTTCACGTGTAAGTTAATTTAGAATTTAATTTTGTTGTTTAATTTAAATTGCACGTATTTGTCTATATTTTTAGTAGTTAAGGAGTTCTCCGATACCTTTATCTCTGTTCCCGTAGATATTTTTAGATTTTATTGTGGATCCTTCCCATATAACTATTTTTGTTTCCCGTAGGATTTAAGAGCCCATTTTCCTAATACTTTGTTTCCCGTAGTTTTAATACAGTTTTTATATTTATTTAATGTTAGTTTTAATGTACTATAGTGTTTCCATCTTTCAGTTTGCTCCCTATCTATTAACTAGGGATAAATTTCCTATTGCGACCTCGGTTGGGACATACGAGTCCCTTGGGAATATCTCATTGTCCGGAATCTTTTTATCTTTGATTCTTACTTGTGTATTTTTAAAGTGATTTACTATCAACGAATCAAATGTTTGTGTGTCTGCCGTTGCGGGGAGGGAGGCATGTTTGCTTTACGTTGTCTGTATTCCATCTCTCTTCTTTTCACTCCTCTCTCCTCTCCAATGTTGTTTGTTGTTGTGTGTGTTGATGGGATATGTTGTCATGTCGTAAGGTGCAAATGTGTGTGTGTCCCCGAGTTATGACGCCGCGCGTCAAGTAATTGATTCGTGTTCGCGTCCGTGCGCCCTCCTGTGTGCACTGTGTTAGTATACACTTAAAATCACAAGTAAGAATCAATGGTATAAAATTGGATTGAAGAGATATTCCGGGTCGTAATGTCCCATTCGTCGGTTGCATTGAAATTTATTCGCTTGGTTATTGATGTGATGTGGTGTGTTATGATGGAAACATCTGATATGTAATTTATATACTAAATTTAACTTAAATAAAACTGTAAATTAATTTGTACTATGTGGGGTGATCTACATAGTTAGTGATGTGATAAGTTGTTGTCATTCAGATAGTTATCCTACCGGGAACAAGAATTAGTTGTTATAGGGAAGCCTTAAAAATTAAATCTAATTAAAATACGGGAACAGTAATTTAAGGTACGGGAATCACTATAACTACTAAATAATTTAGGGTAAAATTAAGTGCTAAAGTTAACTTAAAAATCAAATATTAACAATTTCTAAGATTAACTTAACTGAGAACTACTATTAAAAGAAAACCTTATTAGAATCTAAACCGTGACGGTGTTTGTGAATTGTGCTTATACTACGATAAAAGAAACGTAAAACGCACCCGGTAAAAACGGGTCTAAAATTGAAATTTACGGAAAAATAAAGCCTATATCTAAAATTTCTATATTTTTCCTAGACTACTGATGAGTTTGACAAGATGAAATTTTTTATCAAAAAAGAAAAATATAGATATTTTTTTTTGCTTAATTTTCGATTTTTTATGAATTTTTAAAGATTAATTACTAATTTAATAACTAAGTAAATAGAATAAAGACAAAAAAATAATAAGTTATAAAAATCTGAAAAAATAAAATAAGTGATAATGCGAAGGAAAAGGTGTAAATACATTCTATAAAAATTATAAAATGCCCAAATTTTACTGATTTAAATAAAAATCAAGTAATAAACTAATTTACAGCACTTATAAGCCTAAATTAATTTATTAAGTTAATTATGAGTCTAATGGTGTGTTATAGTCCTAAAATTTTTGTGACAGAACAGTTGTGAAAGCAAACAAGGATAAACGGGGGGGTCTTTTGCGGTATCCATTAGGTATAACCACAAGGACCTAACACGGTTACAAGGAACAAATGACACAAATATCTACTAATGGTCCGTGAAGTGGTACCCGAGTGCACGGTGGGTTCCCAAAGTCTTATTAGACAAAAACTCAAAACGTTAACAAGAAAAGACAAAATTACACAAATGGTCCCTGAAGTGGACCCCGATTGCAAGGTGGGTCCAAAGTGCTTATTGGCCAAAACTTATAAAAGCAAAGTTAAAGAGGGGCTTATGGGGAACAATTTTCATAATAAGCACATAAGCTGAATCTCAAAGAATAAGCCAGAAGTGTGAGCTTTTGGGGCTGCAAAAGCTAAATAAGCTTTTTAGCTTATTTTTCTTTCTTTTTGGGGTTTAAGCCAACAAATAAGCTAGAAAACTATAGGGGACAGATAATAAGGCTAAGGGGAATCCTAAATAAGCTATTGTTATCTAAATAAGCCCTAAAATAAGCTAATATGCAAATAAGCTATATTGACAGTTTTAAAAGAAAACAGAAAAATGGCTACTTTAAGCCTAGAATAAGCTAAGCTAGAAGGGGAGTTAAGCTACAAAAGTTTGGGGAATTAAAGAACTACTATTAAGCTACAAATAAAAGCAAAAATATCCTAAAGCTTAATACAAAATAAGCTATAAAAAGGGGGCTGCAAATGGTGTCTAGCACCAGGGGAGATTATTGCAGTGGCTTAAAGGGCTTTTTTAGCTTAACACAATAAGCTCTCAAGAGCTTATTTCCCAAGACCAACCCAAGACAGATTTAAAAGGGTTGTAAATGAACTTAATTTCAAAATTTAAGCTATGATGATGAACTAAAACATGCTGGTTATTGGGCTTAAAGATGGGGATTCTCAAAAACACAAATGCACACATACTCTTGACTTGTATTGTCAAACCAAAAGACAGAACAAGTGGTGTTTCAAAATGGCTAGAAACACAACAACAAGCACAAAGAAGGTGTGCTTAAGCTGCATAAGCAGCTTAAGTGGTTTTAGCTAGATTTTGCTTATTCAAGTCTTGACAGAAAACAAAAAGATCATGAAAACTTATTTTTAAACTAACAACTATGATTAAATTAGCTTAATAAGGCCTACACACTCAGCCAAAGTTGGCTGAGTGAGCTTGACCCACAACAAACCCATGGTGACCCATTTTAACACTAAACCAAACACCCCCTTAAGTATATAAAAGAGCTTGTAAACTGTTTTTTAGTTAAGAACAGGCTTGGAAAAGGTGATTACAAGTAATGGTTATCCATTTTAACACATTCTTATACAAGTTAAACAGAATTAAAGAGCTTAAATTAGACTTCAAATTTCGACAATGGCAATATCAAGAAAATTCTTATCTTTTTATTAAAAACCAAGAAACTTACAACATAAACTTTAAAAAAGATAACTGAGTACAATAATGTAAAAATAGAAAGACTTTGACTAAAATTAAACTAAAAACAGGGTGTGTGTTTTCGGCTTGGGCTTCTCTTCCTTTTATAGCAGCTCAAAGCTCTTGGGCTGTGTTTCTTGTGAAGTGTAATGTCCCCCCAATCAATCCTAACCCTCCATATGCCTTGAACTCTATCTCACCATTGAAAGGGACTTCGGGTTGTGTGATTTGCCAGGGAAAGGGGTTATAAGGGTCAATAGGTTGTGGGAAGTGGTAGGGGTGAGCTGGGAGAGTACTTGGGAGGTGGTTTTGGGCGTGAAACCGTGGGAAATGGGGGTTTGAGTTTTGGCGGGTACGATGGTGGTTGCAGGGATGGTACGAGGATTTTAAAAGTGATCTTTGGAGAAGAGGCAATTTCAGTCCCTCAACTCTCTCACTCTTTTCATTTTCTTTTTGGCCCGTTTTTAGTTATAAGTAACTTTGGAGTTGTACACAAATGGTCCCTGCCGTTTATAACAAGAGAGATACAAAGAAGGTTTGGGTAATTGGCACTTTTGGTCCCTGGGGTTTTTATACAAAAAAAGAGTTTATGATATTTGCAAAACTGCCCCTTGTGTTTAAAAAGGGGATAAGAATAGCCATTTGGCAGTTTTGGTCCCTGGATTCTTTTTACCATTTTTTTCTTTATAAAACAGGTTTTAAACTTGGCAATTTTGGTCCTTGTGTTTTATATAAAAAAAAAAGGTTTTGGGCTAGGGTTTTGTGTTTGGGCTTGTATTGGGCCCATTGGGTTTGGGTTTGGGCCCAATAAGGTACAGGTTTGGTTATTGGGCTTTTTCAAGCCCAATAAGGTGTGAAGTGGGTTTTGTGTGTACAATGGCTGAGATTGGCTGTAACTGGGCTAGGATTGGGCCTTCAAAGTCTTCACAGTCTTTGTCAATTGCACACAAATGGGCTGTTGTAATTGATTGAGGGCCCATTTGGTCTTCACAGTCTTCATAGATATACTATTGGGCTTTCCCGGCCCATCAGATGGGTTAAGATTGCATTCAATAGTATTCTTCAGTTCCGGCTCCGGTTTGACTGCTGATTCTTCAGTATTGACTCTGACTTTGGCATTTTTGGACTTTGGCCTTGATTTTGCACAGTCTTTTCCATTCCATGCTCAGTTTTGTCATTTTGGCTTGGTTTTCTGTCTTTTTGATGATATCCACTTCCTGCACAATACAAATGCAAAACAAACATATATTTGGCAGTTTTTGTCTGTTTTTGGTCATTTAAGCTCGTTTTTAGAGGTAAAAGATATGTGTAATTAAGCACTTATCAGTGCCCTCGAACGAGGGGGAGCACACATCAAGGGGAACATTTATTCTGTCGATTTTACTAGCAATTCTCGACGATGCCTTTTTGATTCTACAAAAAGAGGGAGAAATGACATAAAACTCACTAAATACTTGTTTAAAAATAGATTTACATTTAATGAGTTTAAATTTTGTAATCATCAAAAAGGAGGAGATTGTTGATAGAAATAATGCCTAAAAACATTATTAATATTTTTCACATCTTTACGTTTTGATAATCACAAAATATAAAAACGTTCAATGTAAAATTAAACGTAAACAAGTAATTAGTAGTAAATTTTCATTTCGAAAATTATATCACTTAAAGGTATGAATAAATAAATGCTTAATGCATTTTATGATCAAAGAAATTTTTTATTCAACCTCACACTTTTATAAAATGTTGTAAACATTTTTATAAACATTACAAAACATTTTCTACAATTAAAAGAAATGTTTTATTCAAAATAAACATTTTGAAATTCAAATTTTTGGACCTAAAACGGCTAGAAAAGTTCCAAAAAATCCCCTCTACACAAAAGACAAATTGGGGAGCCCCTAGTCTAGGGAGGCCCCCTTAAATACACGGGCGGCCCCCTTAATTTTAAGGGGACCGCCCACCTATTTAAGGGGACCGCCCATAGATAGACGCTCCTCAAGTTTGTCCTATAAATATTAGACTTTTCCCTACTATTTTCTCACCTTTTACACTTATTCTTATTGATTTAAAATAGCCCACACATCTCCTTAAAATACTTTGATCATCTAATCATAAAGCTTTGTTTCCAAGTGATCCAAGCTCAATTTCTCAAGTGCAAGAGAATAATACTTCTATCATCAAGTGAAGAAGTATTACACCTCAAGTATGTATTGCAATCTTGTTGCATCCATATCACTATTTGTAAATCATTTGTAAATCTTGTAAAGTTATGTAGTAGACGAATCTTTGTGATTGTTGTAAGTATAGTTGAATCTAGTGATTCATCCAAGTTGTGATAGGTAGGTGTGAAAGTAGAAGTGAAGTAGTGAAGTAGTGGTGTGAAGAAGTTGTGTAGTTGTGAAGTTGTGTTGTGAAGTCATGAAAGTAGTAAAGAAGTTGTAAAGTCGTGATAGACTGGTTCTAGCTAAGATTAGAACTTGACATCTAGCTTAGTGTCGGAAATTGATATAAGCGAAAGGTGTGTACGGTTTTCTCCACCATAAGGGAGTTTGTTGACATAGTGAAGAAAACTCTCAAGTTTGGTGCTCGGGGAGGGGAGTAGGGCGAAGAGGTGCTTCGTTACTGATCTACTATAAATCCTCGCGTTGTGGTTTAATTGTTCTTACTCTTATCTCTTTTCTTACCTTATTTGCTGATACTATCCTATTAATTATTTAGATAAGCATATTGTTTATATTGTGCAAGTATTGAATTCACATAAAGTCAAATCTAAGTTTTTATTAACAAACATAAACATTAAATTAAAAAGAGGTAAACTATTCAACCCCCCTTCTAGTTTTCCACATAACTATTACTATCAAGAGTAAAGTATATTTGTTAGGTTTGAGTGTATGGTTGAAGTATTTCTTGTGAGGTTTGGGTATGTGAAAGTAGTAATCACTATTAAGAGTGAAGTCTAGTGATAGGGTTTGTGTATGATTGACATACGGGTCAAAGGTTCTTTCATAATCAAGAGTGAAGTATACTTGCAAGGTTTTATGTTAAAGTGTTGATAGTTCACAAATAATCTATTACCATCAAGAGTATATTATAGTTGTAAGGTTTGAGTGTGTGGTAGAAGACGTTATTATAAGGTTGACTTAAGGGTTGAAGGTTCTAGTAATGAGCATATTCAAAAGAGTGAAGTGTTCATGTCTTGAGTAGGTATTGATCCTAATAGTGAGGCCAGGGTAAGTGATTAGAACCAATTGTGGTTTATGTGAACGTTGTGTACTTGTGTGTTGGAATAAAAGTTGAGTGTTCTTATGAGTCGGTTTCTAGTGTATAAGAATCACATTTGTGAATTCTTGAGAATATGTGAACATGGTGTACTAGCGTGTTTGGGTGGGATACAAGAACGAAATCGGTTTGTGTGAATGGGGTGAACTTGTGTTGTGGAAAAAGAAATAAGTGTTCTTATGGAAAAAGAAATGAGTGTTCTTGTTTGAGGAGATATTAGTCCTAATAGTGAAGTTAGGAAGAGAGTAAGGTTACGATCTTGGTCACCAATTTGGTTTGTGTGAACGAGGTATACATGTGTGAAGGAACAAGAAATGAGTCCGTAGGGTAAATGTTCGCTTGAATCGGTTTTTAGGGAATAAGAATCACATTTGTGAGTTCTTGATAATATTTGGTGAAAGGCTATATGTGAACGAGTGTGTATTCCCTCCCACTTAATTTGCGTTCTTCGGACGTAACGTGTCGAATAATAAAAATAAATAAAAAAGAAAACAAAAAATGATGAAAGCGATGAGCTTGAGAATGTCAAGAAGGATGATGGTTAGCACACGACGATCTTCAACCGTGAAGTCACGTAGCTCTTCTCAAGCATTGCTAATGTTTATAGAACAATCACATGATGAGGTATGAGGTTATCTTAAAGGTGGTAGCAGAAATGGTGGAGAGAAGATATTAGCATCTATATAGTGGTAGAGGTGTGATTGAGGTTTCCATGTAATGAGTTAGGTATGAAAAATGAGTGATATAACCGTTTATGGTTATGGAACAGATCCTTAAAGATAGGAGACGGTTGATATAGTAACAAAATAGTAGAAATGAGTTACTATAAGGAGTATTAAGTATTTAACCGTTTACGCCGAGGAACAGAAAACGTATTTCGTGAAGAAAAGAACCAAGTAAATAAATAAGATAATGATCGAAGTGATCTAAACTAAAATCCTTTGATTTGTAACGTGAACGCGAGGAAAAATATTCTAGTGAGGAAATATATACTAGGTGCATAGGACATATAGGATTTAAGGATACAAGTTTAACTGATCATGCATCAACATAATAATCAACGAAATTGATATGTAAGAATATATGATATCTATAAGTTAATTGTTATACATCAAACATAGTGTAGGTACACAATTAACACATAAGTCATGTACAATGACACATTCAAAACATAATAATTTTA
Organism: Tanacetum coccineum; assembly: GCA_026074375.1. Taxonomy (NCBI): domain Eukaryota; kingdom Viridiplantae; phylum Streptophyta; class Magnoliopsida; order Asterales; family Asteraceae; genus Tanacetum; species Tanacetum coccineum. The sequence goes on from BQNB010030076.1 coordinate 14,905, forward strand.
ATTGCAGTTGTCATGTAAAACATGTTAGAATTTAGCAATATGTTTTATTTAGATAAACTAAGAGATATTTTATTCAAATTATTAGAAAAGGACAAACAAATTTATAATACACATGCATTCAATAGCTAAGCATATAAAACTTGAGCATAGAGATAATCATAAAGTCATATAAATGCATTACATCGGATCAAGTTATCATCACAAAACATCAAAGCACATATGTGAGGTGTAGGTTGTCTAGATTGACTAAGGAAAAACCCAATTTCTACTTGCTTAGTGTGCACTCCTAATGAGATACAAACCCTTAAGGATTAAGACGATTATATATGTGTACTTGATTAGTTTTAGTCATACAAGGTAATACTCTAAACGTAAAAGACACTAAGTCTCTTAAGCGTATTAATCATATCAATTAAATATATTGATGTACAACACTATGTGACGTCTATATATTGATCTAGATAGACAGGCCTAATGATATAGTGTGGGTGCACAAGAAAGATACGTAGATCATATAAAAGCTCACACAAAACAATGATTACGTCACATATAAACATGTTAGCATTTAGTATTTAATAACACGTATCATAAATATAAACTTGTAGATATTAAATCGAGATTGCTAACCAAAAACAAAACTGTCTAAATAATTATGCATTCAACAATTAAGCAAGTCATCATTGACTATCAAAATAGCATGAAGAAAATATAATCATATTTCACGAGAAGAAGTTAGCATTTTGAAATCACAAAAATACATATGAGAGGTGCAAGTAGTCTAGATCAACTAAGAAGAATCATAATAACTACTTGATTAATAAGCAGTCCTAACAAAATACAAAGTTCATTAATGTAAACTAACATTAGGCATATTTAGAAAGATCCATTTAATCAAGTTAGAGAATGAATATGAGACTATCACTTGTGGTTCTTAATTGAGGCTAAACACGATCATTTTTATGGGTTATACCACGAACCCAACTTCCTTCTCAGAATCAATTCAACCGTTAGGTTAAATTGAATTTCTAATGCAATAGATTCTCCAGTAGTCATTCTTATTTTAGAATAAAGTAGAATTCCCGCATTTGCCTAATGAAGTGTAGCAAAGATGAAAATTGCATTGACCACTAATACTTGGCCTAATATGACTCAAATAATATGTTTCAATTCTGGTTCTCAAAATCCTAATCAATATGTTGCAAGCAAGATTTTATGAGTTAAAACATGACTGAGTCTTCTAGATCTTAGGAGTATACTTAAGTATGACAATGTGGAGTATGCTACATTAAAGTGTTCTAAGAATGCACCTTTGCATGTCCTTTTTTGAAAATAATATAATTAAGGTTATTTACCTCAATAGATACTGTGAATATTGCATTGTAGAAATTATGATGTTCTAAAGGTTAGTTACATGTTTGTTAGACCTTAGACAAGTGCAAAATGACAAAAGGAATACATTCAAATTTGATGACCACGGACGGATTGATGAGGTGTCATTTTATACACTTTTTCTAGATCGTTTAACCTCCAAAATCTTGCATTTATGCCAAAACAGGTACTTAATAGTTCATTTTCAGGTATTTAGCATTTGAAAGTTATTTGGAGGAAATACACATGACTTGGGCTCATTTGGAGAAGAAACGGATAAGACTACGGACCTACACCAACATCTCTTAAGAATTTCTACTCAGAAGCTGGAGACGGCGTCACAGATTACACGTGACGCCATCACAACCTATCTCAAGACGGCGTCACAAGATCTCAAGACGGCGTCAGATTGTTCGACCCAGTTGATTATCTAGAATATTCTATTCATGATGGCGTCACGATTAAAACGCAATGTCGTCACAGCGACTTTACTATATACAAATCCGTTTTTAGGGTTTTAAGTATGTAACTTTAGAGTAAAAGAAAGGGATGAACCCTAGTTCATTTAGCAGCTGTTAGGGACGATTTTAGGGCCTCAAAACCCTATTGTACTTCCTTCAATTCATGTTTTAATAAAGTAAGACTATTTTAATCATTCAATCTGTCTTGTTGTGTGATTCTTATCTGTTCTTACTTTATATTTAACATGCTTGGCTAAACCTTCTATTGTGTTTATTTATGATTGTATGAAACCTACGATGTAGATCTTAGTGGTGTTGCTTCTTATGATGAATTTGCATGTTAGGTCTTAGAAAATTAGCTTTTGTTTGTATTGTTGTTGATATGTCTTGGAAAACATGATTGTGTAGAAAGGATACCATTGAGTAACAGTCTTCATACTACCTTGCCCTTTATATGGTTGATCCACTCTTAATATATTTCAAATGCATTTAATATACTCTTAGGGGCCTTGTAATAGTCTTCATACTACCTTACTTGTGCGATGCCTTAACGAAATATTAAATAGACGGCGGGTTCGTGTAATTCGTTCATGACTTAGGAAATAATTACATAGATCATCACAAGTGTGACAAAGCAACAACACTAGGAGAAGCAATCTAGGGAGTAATACATGATTAAATAAACATAATCTTTTATTATATTGTTATCACCAGTAGCTTAGATTATTATTTAGTTTAATAGCTAAAACCAAACCAATCTCTCAAATATATGATTTACCTGCTTTCCTATAAATATAAAAACACAAAAATAATCTTCTCTCAAACCTTAGAATTTTGTTAGACCGTGATCGAGTCCTTCCCCAACCTATTCCCCTAACGAACTGTTAACAAACCCCGAGTCTTGCCTATACTACACTACAACGATTAGGTACACTGCCTAGGGAGTTGTAAAACTTCTTGTAGAAGTCTTAGACAAGCAACAAAGTTTTCTGGCGCTGTTTGCGTAGTGAATAGTTAGGTTTTGATTATAGTTTAGCTTAGTTCTACTTGCTTGAATCCTTTCAAGTAAGATTTAATTTCCGCATATTAGCTTTCTCGTAGTCTATCTATTTTTTGTGTTATCTGTTTCGTAACCCATTCTCGTCAACCACCATGGGATACGAGAATCCTATCCGTGCCACAAGGGCTATAGGAATACCATCGAGCTCCTTGTAGGGAACAACGTGGTACCTCTTCGATCCGACACCAACTGGTTGGTGCAAAATGGATGCTCATTCCACGGACTTCGGTCTGAGGATCCAAACCAACACCTCAAGGACTTCCTAAAACTAGTGGACTCACTTGACCTTGACGGTGAAACAGGGAAAGAACATGCTTGTGTTTATTTCAATTTTCCCTTCGCGATCAAGCTAGCAATTGGCTTGAACGTCCTCTAGCAGGATCCATCACCACATGGGAGGATCTTCCTACCCGATTCCTTGCTCAATTCTTTCTACCGGGAAGGACCGTAAAACTTCGCAATGATATCCTGATGTTCCAACAACATCATGGAGAATCTCTATCCGAAGCATGGACTCATTTCAAGGACTTACTACAAAATGTCCCTCATCATGGCATCGACCTTTGGCTCTAATTCCAAATCTTTTATAACCATGTCAATCCCGTCACAAGATGAACCATTGACCAATCGGCCGGTGGCAAGCTTCGTGACCGAAACATCGAAGAATCCTGGGCATTATTAGAGGACCTCGCCCTCTATGACAACAAAAGTTAGAATGACCCAAGGGATTTTGCTAAGCGAGTCAAGGTAATCGCACTGCCTCAAGATGTCCCGAGTACATTCGACCGCCGTCTAATTGAGCTCAAAAATCAAGTCAAACGCTTGATGGAAGCTCATCTTGCTCTGACACAACCTACTCAAGTGAACAAAATCACTACCTCATGTGGGATCTGCGGTGGTCCCTACGACACTCAGTATTGCATGGAAGATTCTGAACAAGCCTTTGTTGAATATGCATCCTTGCATACTGATGAAGCGGGAGGTAAGTGGTATACTTTCAAGCTTGAGCAAAACAATCTTGGTGGCACATATAATCCACCATAGAGAAGTCACCCAAACCTTAGGTGGAGACAACCGAAAAATTCTAAAAACAATTTTTTAAACCCACTGTAATGTGCTTAATTACACATACCTTTTACCTATAAAAACAAGCTTAAATGACCAAAAAACAGACATAAAATGCCAAATATATGTGTGTTTTGTGGTTTATGATGTGCATGTAATGGATATTATGAGAAGGACAAAAACAAAGCAAAAACCGACAAAACCGAGCACGGGATTGGAATGAGCATGAAAAATCGAAGTCAAAGACGTGTGCATCTTAAATGGGCCAACTCGCACCCAAGTTAATGAGTCGGGTCAGCCCATAAAGCTTTATGTATAAGCCTTATAGTATAAAAAAAGCCTAAAAACCCTTTTATCCCAAACCAGCCCAATCCTAAACCCATTAGCCCAACAAACACTTAACACCATTAGTCCTTGGGTTTACAACGTTAGTCCTTATGGACTAACACTGCTAGTCCTTCTACTATGTCACCATTAGTCCCTAACCGTTAACCCCATTACCCAACACCCTTAACCCCTGTTAACCCAAATCGTATCAAAACCTTTCTCGCCATTATCACTATTTACCATCACTCTCACCTCGACCCCTGCTCCAACAGACAAACCTATCACTCTGACAACTCAACCCCACTCTACAAGGTGCCAATGCCACCTTGGCAATCCCATGAAATATCATTGGTGGATGGGACTTAGATACTTAATCAAGGGCTGTGATGATGCTTAAAGAAACACAAGAGAAGATCAAGGGCCAAGATTCAGAGACTTAGGGAGCACTCCCAATCCATCTCACAAAAGAAGCAAAAGGCCAAGACCCAAGACCTCTTCATTCATCTATAAATAGTGCCCTTAAGGCAGTGTTAGAGCTATCTACTTACCTTGCATTTTTCCAGCTTATATTAGTGCTTATTGTAACTTTTCTTTTCAAGTATTGTACTTATTTTTCAAGTTTAATGAAAGTTTGATTTTAAGTTCAAAATTTTTGTCTTTAAGTTATTGTTACATTGTTTTGAAAACTGTTTAATAAGCTTCATATAAGCTCTCTCATTAACTAACAAGCTGCTTCTTTAAACAGTTTAGCTTATTAGCTAAACTGTTTAAGAGTTCCATTTAGCCTTCACCAAAACTCGCTCAAAAACTCTTGTGGATGATAAGCCAAAAAGGGATGGGCTTATGTTTTTTTACTAGCTTGTCTTTGACAAGCTAGAGCTTGTAGACAAAGCTCTTGTGAGCAATTTATGCCCTTGTTTAAGCAAAGGGCCTTGTAAGTTTTCATTTTTCAATTTTTGGCTTATTTACTGTTTGCTTATTCACTGCTTATTACTGCTTATTGTCTTGCTTTTTATTGCTTATATATGTTGTTTATTACTTATTTATGCTTTCTTATTGATTAGAAGCCATTTAATTATGTTTTGAGTTAATACTGCCTTATATTGCTTTAAACTGCTTAATCTAGTTTGCTTATTTTAAGTGCTTAATTTTGTGTTTTAATTGCTTACTTGTGCTTATTTTACCTTGTGCTTAATCTATTTTTAGTTTTCATAATCTTTCTAAGTCTGTTTTAAGTTTGAAATGAGTTTTATAAATTTAAAGGGGTGTTTGGTTTAGCAGTCTTAACCAAGAGTTAAGACTGCTATGGCTTATTGTGGCTTTAAAATCAGTTTCAATAAGCTTTAAGTTAGTCCAAATAGTAGTGTTAACAAGTTTTAATATGTTTTTCGTAAGTTTTATTTGTTTTCTACAAGTTTTCAAAAGATCTAAATGTAAAAGTGTTTTAATCAGCTTAGTTGTGCTTTTTCATAAAAAGTCCTTCTGTGATGTTGTTTTTGCATCAACGTGAGTTCAAGTTACATATTACATTTGATAGTTTAAGTGACATAGAGTAGGAATACCTTAAAGCAATCTCAGTTTTCCAAAATACTATTAGCTTAGATAAGTTTTCTATGCTGATTTTTCAGCATAGTGTTTAAAAGGGGTTGTTCCAGCTTATTTTTGATAGAGTCAGCTTTTATAAGCCAATTGAGTCTAGTTTAATCTTTATTTTTATCATTAAGACTAGTTTTAACTTTAAATTTGAGTATCAAAAAACAAAAGAAAATCCAAACAAAAACAAGTAGCTAAACTGTCATGTTGTTCAGAAATTTTCCTAGCTTAATTTTAGTCTAAAATTCTTATTTTCAGTTCCTACATGTTCCTTGGGAGTTAATCTCAAGCTGTTTTGAGGTCTTAGCATATTTGGAGTTCTTATTTGTATTAGAGCTTTACTTAAAAAGGGTAGAAATTTTCTAGTTTGAAATCCTTTTTAGCTTAAAATTGCATTCTGAGTTGACTTTAGTTGTGCTTTTCAGCTAAAGTTTGTTAGTTTATCCTAGTTCTATGTGCTTATTAGTAGTTTTAGATTATTTGTCTCAGCTTATTAGGGTTATCTAGTGTTTTTTGTGTTCAAATACGGCCTGACAGTTCTAAGTTCATAAAAGTAGTACTAACTCTAAAAGTTAGTACTGTTGGTTTCAAAAGCTCATTTCTGGCTTACTTGTAAGTCTTAGAAAAGTTGTTTTTGCAAAAGTTGTTTATTGTCAGCTTTTAATCAAGTGTGCTTAAAAGAAAAATAAAAAAAAGTTTTTGCAAAAAGGATGGTCACAGGTTTCGAACCTGTGACCTCTCCTTTTCACACTCAACGCCTCACACACACAACACTTAACCAACTGCCCTGGGGTCTTTTTCATTTCTTTCTTTGTGCCATTTAATTGTTATAGACTTTTTAGGTTTTAAGCTTATTTGCTTATTTGCTTTATAACTGCTTATTTTTTTAGCTTATTTTCCTGTTTTATTTTTCCTATGTTTAGATTTGTTCAAAGTACTTTTCATGAATTTTTTAGATTTTTATAATTTAGTTTACTATTTTTATGCATTTTTAGATTAAAATTGTTTTAAATTCATATTAAATAAAATAAAAGTCAAAAAAATATATTTCTTTTTAAAAAAAATTTCTTTTATCATTTAGGACCTTTAAAAATTAAATTTGAGTTTGTAGGGTTAAAATTTGAATTATTTGCTTATATGTCGCGTTTTTAGGTTTAAATCTTATTTGCCTTAGTTTTTAGCTTACCTTTATTTGTTTTTGCATTTTCATAAATAGAATTATAATCCAAAATCAAAATCCTTGAAATTATTCAAAGCACGCGATCATGAACTTAACCATGATTTTCAATTCACGCCTCGTCGGGAAACGACACAAGATGGTTTTGGATTTTACTTTGGATAAAAGTAATCTTTTAAAACCCTCTTGGAATTCTTCTCACTATAATTTAATTGATATTATCCTTATATATTTTTATTATATATATATATACTAAGGGGCTAAACCAATTTTTGGCGCTACTGCCGGGAGGCTGTGAAACGATTATCATGTTACGTTTGAAGATTAGTCATTTGAAGACCCTTCCCCGTGAAGTTTTTGTTTTCATTTGTGAATATATAAAATATAAAAATACAAAAATATTTTATTTTCTCATTTTATTTGTGGATTTATTCTCTATTATAATAAACAATAAAAATAGTCACAAATACTTTCCTAAAGTATTTAAAATACCAAAAAAAAATACAACAAAAGAAACCGTAATGTCAATTGTTAAATCGGCTCACCTTTAAGAGAGGTTTAACGAGGGTTGATCCAACGATCATCGACCCGAAAGGAAAATGTTTTTAATACGCTTCGCGCTGACCCGTTCCTCCGCTTATTTGTAAGTAATTTAGAGAGCTAACGTGCACCTTTGATTTTTCCGTGCCAAAAATATTTTCTCTTGTTTAAAATACATAAAAATCCAAAAAATATTCTTTTTAACACCATTTTGTTTAATTCTTCTCTTTATCCCTCTTTAATTCTATCATCATGTATGGGTTTAAAGAATGTTCGTGTTGTGGAGCTTTGTATAATAGAGAACATTGTTGTTCAAATGTGAGTTCCGTAGATAATTTTATTCGTAATCCTAATCCGATCTCTTATGATGAAACCCTCGACTCATCTCAACAACCCCCTCGTGATGGTGTGTTGATTCGACCATGGATTATGGGTTGAAATTTTGGGGTCTTCAATTGGGTAGAATGAGCGACAATAAACTGAAAGTTTTGGTATTAATGTTCAGTTTTGGGTTCTTAACCGTGTCACTAGGTAGTGCTCCTTGCTATTCGATCGGTGATGGCCTTCAACATTGTGTCAGTTTTTTTTGGTCATTCTCGCTTTAATGCTGTTTGAATCAGCTTCAATATTGGTTAACTTGCGTCTGAGATTCATGATAGTTGGACACCTATCCTTCTAGAATTGATCTATTGGTAAAGCTTTGAGGATTTTTGTTGAAGGAACGGTTCGGGATTAATCCGTTGGGACCCACCCCTACCACCACCACCATTACAACCCATTTTATTGGGATTTGGCTCTCTACAACGTTGTTGTCTTATGACCGGTGTTTTGTGTGGTGGGTTTGATTAATTTTTTTGGGGATTTCTGGGGTTGTCTCCACCCTAATGTTTGGGGTGACTTTTCCATGACGGATTGTAGGTGTCCTCAAAAATGTTTTGTCGGGCTTTTAAAAGTGTTCCCATTTACTCCTGCTTGTCGGTTACACGATGGTTTGATATTCAACAAAGGCTTGTTCGGGATTTTCCATGCAATACTGAGTGTTGTAGGGACCACTGCAGATCTCACATGAGGTAGTGATTTTGTTCACTTGAGTAGGTTGCATCGAAGCAAGATGAGCTTCTTCAATAGTTGGGACTTGATTTCGTGCTCGGATGACGGGAAGCGGTAGGTTGTACTCGGGACATTTGAGGCAAAGAGATTGCCTTGAACGGGCCTTAGCGAACCCTTGGGTCGTTCAAAAACTTTTGTTGTCTAGAGGGCCGGGGTCTCTAATAATGTCCAAAGATTCTTTGGTGTTTTTGTTAGAACTTGCACCGTGTGATTGGCCAATGGTTCGTCTTGTGACGAGATTGCTATGGTAATAAAGATTTTGGAACTTGGAAGCCAAGGATCGATGCCATGATGAGAAACTTTTGGAGTAGTCCTTGAAACCGAGTACATGATTCAGATAGAGATTATCCTTGATGTTGTTGGACATATGGATATCGTTGACGCAGTTTTGTAGTACTTCCCGGTGGAAATTGAATGAGAAAGGATAAAAGTGTAAGATCCTTCCTTGTGGTGTGGGTTCCGTTAGAAGACGTTCCAGCCAGTTACAAGCTTGATCGCGAAGAGAAAATTAAAATAAACGCATGAGTTGGTTCCCTTTTTTTACAGTTAAGTATGTGAGTCAACATGTTTTAAGAAATATCTGAGGTGTTTGGTTGGAATCTCGGGACCAGTCATGTAATGAGCATCATTTTGCTCACGGATGGTGTCAGATCGAAGAGGGTACCACATTGGTCCCTAAGGGGAGATTAATGGTATTTTGTAGCCTTCGTGGCTAGGTTTAGAGTAATCGCTAATGAGGACAGATAGGTTTCTTGTACTCTCATGGTGGTTGATGAGAATGGAGTTTACGAAACTATACATAAAGAAAAGAGAGACTACGGAAAGCTAATGTACTGGAATTAAATTTTCACTTAAAAGGATTTCAAGTGAGTAGAAATAAGTTTAACTTGTCAAAACCTACTATTCCCTATGCAGCGGGCCAAAAATTGGTGTGGAGGTCGTTAGAGACTTCTCTAAGAAGCTTTACATTCCCCTAGGCAGTGTAAATATCGTTGCATGTGTGTAAAGGCCATGACTCAAAAGGGGGGGTTGTTATTCGTTCTATGGTGAATAGGTGGTAAGGTTGTTCGTGGTCTAACGAATTCTAGGCGAGGGGGCTGTGTGGGGGGGGGGTTGAGAGAATATCTTTTGTGTTTTTCATAATTATATGGAAAGCAGGTATCAACTGGTTAAGTGTGTTGATTTATTTAACTAATAACTAAACTAATTTAAATCTAACGTACTGGTTGATTACTTTATGATAAAATAAATGTATTTACCTAATATGCACTTACTCATCAGTTTGCTTTCATCCTTGATCAGTTGCTTGTCAAACTTAGTGATTGATTGTTGTAAGTATTTCCTTGGTCATGATGAGGATTACACTCGAACCCGCCGTTATATTTATTATTCTGGTCAAGGCAACGCACAAGTAAGGTAGTATGAGACTATTACAGGGCCCTAAGAGTATATTAAAATGCATTGTGGACATATCTTTAAAAGGGGACAACCATATAGTGGGTAAGGTAGTATGTCGACTATTACCGATGGTATCCTTTCTACACACTCACATTTCCCTAGACATGTCAATAGCGATACAGACAAAAGCTGGGTTTCTAAAGCCTAACGCGCACATTCATCAACAAGAAGCAACATCAAAAGGATATGATCCGATGTTTCATGCTACATAGATAAATACAAAGGAGGGTTTAGCCCTCGAATTGTTACAAAGAAAGACAGAAGATAAATCAATTTTAACAACACATAAACTTATTGAATGATTAATGATTAAAAAATGTACTTGATTAAAACATGGATTCAAGGTAGTACAATAGGGTTTTGAGGCCCTAAAAACGACCTACAAAGCTGCTAGAATGACTAGGTTCGTCTCCTTAGGTTTATACAAAGTTTCACACTTAAAACCCTAAAAACAGTTTTATATTTATAGAGATATCGACGCGACGACGTCGCTTAGAAATCCTAACTCCGTTGCCACGTAGATGATTCTAAATCCTCTTTAAGTCGGCCACGTCCCGACGCCGTTGTGAAATTCCTGACGCCGTCACCATATTGATCACGATGGCGTCACTTTATGCCTTCGATGCCCTCTCCACGCACTGTATTAATAAATCTTCAAGAGATTTGGTGTAGGTCCGTAATCTTGTCCGTTTATTCTCCAAATGGGTCCAGTCCGTGTATTTCCTCCCAAAAGCAATCCAAGTGCTAAAACCTGAAAAACAAACGATTAAGCAATATTTGGGCATATTTGATGATTTAGGATGTTAATGATCTGAAATGGTGTTTATATATGACACCTCATCAATATCTCTAGGAAGGGGAGATCACAAAGCATGAAGGAACAAGCCTACAACAAGATAAAGACCAAGACAAAGACAAGAGCTTAACGACAAAAGCAATCTCATTGATCTCACAAAGGAGTGTCACAATGAACTCACTTCGGGGGAGATTGTTAGCCTCAAAATATTGAGTCGAACAATGGAAGTTCGTTCATTTATTATATTAGGTCTCGGTCATTAATTAATATATGTTGTAATAGGCTAGACGGGTAAACGGGCTCTTAAATGTAAGCTAACCGGTCACGTATATCGGGTGAAAGCCCAAGTAATCCCGAGCCTGGCCCGTAGAATTACTAAAGGCATGAAAGCCTTTTAGTTTTGATACATATACACCTCCTCAAGGAAAGTGAGGGGGGTTGGTCATTTGTAACATTTCATTTTGCAAGTAAACAATCTCATTCTCTCTCTCTTTCTCTCTCTACTCTCTCTCTCTCTACAATTCTTCCTCATCTCCTAGCTTATTTTCTTGTTCATAATATGAAGTGAAGTGAATTCTTAAATTCTACAAATATCTAAACTAATCAAAATCCGAATTCAGAACGTGTCCGATGATGTTTTTCAGATTTATGTGGGATAACCTCTCAGTTTTAGGTTAAATTCAAACATAACGGTTAAAATTCAAAATAATGATCGGAATAGTTTAAAATATTGACCTAAAATTTATGGGGCGTGACATCCTTTCCTCGTTAGAAAAGCTTTGTCCTCAAAGCATAAGACGTTGATTCAAACGTAGGTTTAGATTTAGCGAAGAGATGAGGGTACTTCTTCTTCATTTGGTCCTCGCGCTCCCAAGTGAATTCAGGACCTCGCCTTGAATTCCAACGCACCTTAACAATCAGGATACAACTTTTCTTTAGTTGTTTTACTTCTTGATCCATGATCTCGACGGGTTCCTTGATAAAGTTAAGCTTGTCATCAATCTGAATCTTATCCAACGAAATAGCAAGTGGTTCATCGGCGTAACACTTCTTCAAATTAGAAACATGAAAAGTGCTATGAATGTGACTTAATTGATCTGGGAGTTCAAGTCTATAAGCAACCATTCCAACCTTAGCGAGTACCTTAAATGGTCTAATATAACGAGGGTTCAACTTTTCCCGTTTGCCGAAACGTATCACTCCTTTCTATGGTGACACTTTCAACATGACCATATCTCCAACCTGAAACTCCATGAGCTTACGATTCCTATTGGCTAAACTCTTCTACCTATCATGAGTAGCTTGAATACGCTTCTTGATCAGAAATATTTTCTCAGTTGTTTCATGAACAATTTCCGGGCCAGTGAGCTAAGTGTCTCCAACTTTAACCCAACAAATAGGTGATCAACACTTGCGACCGTACAGTGCCTCGAACGGTGCAACCTTGATACTAGTGTGACAACTGTTGTTGTAAGCTAACTCTACCAAAGGTAGGTGTCTATCCCAACCTTTCCCGAAATCAATCACACAAGCACGCAGCATGTCCTTTAAAGTTTGGATGGTTCTTTCACTTTGACCATCGGTTTGTGGATGATAAGCCGTACTCATATCCAATTGAGTACCTAGAGCTTTGTTCAACGACTGCCAAAATTGAGACATAAATCTACCATCTCGATCCGAAATAATCAAAACTGGCACACCATGCTTTGAGACAATCTCCTTCAAGTATTGTCTCGTCAACTTTTCCATTGAGTCGTTTTCCTTCATTGGTAAGAAATGAGCGGATTTTGTGAGTCGGTCAACAATTACCCAAATTGTATCTTGTCCAGTCGACGTCTTTGGTAGCTTAGTAACGAAATCCATGGTAATGTTCTCCCACTTCCATACTGGGATCACAGTTTGAACCAATAGACCAGAAGGTTTTTGGTATTCAGCCTTGACCTTAGCACATGTCAAACACTTACTGACATAGGTGGCAATCTCAGCCTTCATATTCGGCCACCAATACAACTTCTTTAAATCTTGATACATCTTGTCCGATCCAGGATGAATCGAGTAATTTTACTTATGCGACTCATGCATAATCAACTCCCTTAAGTTACCAGGACAAGGTATCCAACTCCTTCCATTCAAACATAACGTTCCGTCCGTACGGGACTCTAGCTTCTTAATTATTCCACCCAAATCCTCAGTTCCATAATTTTCCTCCTTTCTTGCCTCATTTTGAGCCTTCAGAATTTCCACAGGAAGATTCAAACTAACCGTCATAACCAAAGCTCGAACTCGTAGTGGCTTGATCCGTTCCTTTCGGCTCAAGGCATCCGCCACCACGTTTGCTTTTCCTAAATGATAACGAATCTTACAATCGTAATCACTCAACAACTCTAACCATCTACGTTGTCTCATGTTCAACTTTTTCTGATCTAGAATATGTTGCAAACTCTTATGATCAGTGAACACAACGCACTTTGTTCCGTATAAATAATGTCTCCACATCTTGAGAGCGAACACCACAACTCCCAACTCCAAATCATGTGTCGTGTAGTTCTTCTCGTGGATCTTGAGTTGGTGGGATGCATAATCTGTGACTCTCTCCTTCTGCATCAACACCGCGCCCAACCCTTTGTGAGAAACGTCATAATAAACCACGAAGTTTTCACTTCCGTCAGGCAATGCCAAAATCGGTGCACTACACAACTTCTCCTTTAATGTCTGAAATGCAGCCTCTTCCTTTTCACCCCAATTAAATTTCACGCTCTTCTTAGTCAATTTGGTCATAGGTTTAGCAATCTTCAATAAGCCTTCAATAAACGTTCGGTAATAACCAGTAAGACCTAAAAATTGACGAATCTCTGTCAGATTCTTGGAAGATGCCCAATCCCTAATTGATTCTATCTTAGCCGGTCTACATGAATGCCTTCTATCAATCACGTGACCGAAAAATTATACCTTAGAAAGCCAAAAATCGCACTTTGAAAACTTGGCGTACAATTCTTCCTTCTTAAGTAACTCCAGAATTTGCTTAAGACGTCCTTCATGCTCCACTTTGTTCCTTGAGTAGATCAAAATGTCATCTATGAACACGATAACAAATTTATCCAAGAATGGCTTGCACACCTGATTCATTAAATTCATGAATACCGCCCTGTGCATTTGTCAATCCAAAAGGCATTACTTGGAACTCGTAATGACCATAGCGTGTCCTAAACGCCGTCTTTGGAATATCCTTTTCACGAACTCTGAGTTGGTGATAACCAGGCCTCAAGTCAATCTTCGAGTAGACACTTGATCCTTGCAGCTGATCAAACAAGTCATCGATTCTCGGGAGTAGGTATCGATTCTTAACAGTAAGCTTGTTCAGTTCACGGTAATCAATACACATCCGAAAAGATCCATCTTTCTTTTTGACAAACAAGACCGGAGCTCCCCATGGTGAAGAACTTGGCCTTATAAATCCTTTGTCAGAAAGTTCTTGCAATTGCGCAAATAATTCTTGCATTTCCGATGGAGCAAGTCTATAAGGGGCTCGTGCCACAGGTGCAGCACCAGGGACTAAGTCAATTTGAAATTCAACTTGTCGCACATGTGGTAATCCAGGAAAGTCTTCTAGAAAGACCTCTGGAAATTTTCGTACAATTGGCACGTCCTTCAATCGCTTCTCCTTCGACTTAACTTCGGTTTCCTTCTTTTTAACTTGCGTCAGAAATACTTGACAACCTTTCTCCATATACTTCTGAGTCTGCGTATACGATATGCTACTCAATGTCGATTGCTTCCCCTTATCACTCATATCTCCTTGAACGATCAGAATTTTGTCTCCAAAAGGAATACGTACTATCTTCTCATCACAGACGATTACCGCATGATTATTCGCCAGCCAATCCATACCGATGATGACGTCAAAACTACCGAGCTCTACGGGTATTAAATCAATGTTGAACAAATGACCTAATAATCCTATGGTACAGCCTCTAAGTACAATATTTGTCTCGGCAATCCTTCCGTCGGTTAATTCGACAGCACAACTAACGTCTAAGGTATCGGGGATTACATCAAGCAAGGTACTAAAAGTAGTCGACACGAAACTTCGATCGGTACCCGAGTTAAATAATACATAAGCATAATGGTTGTTAACTAGAAACGTACCCGTGACAGCGTTGGATCCCAGGTTTGCATCTCCTCCACCAATAGCATAAGCTTTCCCTCTAGCTTCAGGAATATCAGGCTTGTTTCCATGGTTCTGATTCTTCAGTTTGGGGTAATCCTTTTTGAAATGACCTTTCTTTCCATATTCAAAACATGTGGCAATCCTTTGATTCGCCACCGGGGCCTTCTGATTAACTGCCACGGGAACTGCGGGCTTACAATCCCTGGTCAAATGACCAATCTTTCAGCAACTTCTACACTTTATAGTACACTGCCCAACATGGTGTAACTTGCACTTGTTGCATAGAGGGTGGGGTCCAACATAAACCCTACCTTCGTTACCACCAGCCGTATAGGCTCTGGCCACATTCGATCCTCTAACATTCTGCCTCTTGAACATGGGTTGTTGTGCACGGTTTTCCCTTTGATTGCTCTCAAACTTTCTGTTGTTCTCAGCACTCCTAATTGCAAAACCTTTCAACTTTTGGTCCATCAAACTGTTAGCCAACCAAATTGCATCCTAGAGTCTCGTTGGTTTAGCAGACATCACATTCCTTTGAATGTTGTTAGGGAGACGTCTAACATTGTAGGATCGATATTCCTTTATGAAACACTGATATACTGTCAACTATGCGGAATCTAGTTGGCAGTACTTAAGAAGAACACACAATAGTTTCTCAAACGATTTCTATTATAAACCTTTTGAATCTGCCTAAATTGCAGATCCCTAATACAATACTAATAATTCTTAACTCGTGTTTTTCTATATCTTAATATCTTCCTAGAGATCCTTTTATAAACATAAGGATAACCTCTAGTAGATGTACAGTCCTTGTATGACATAAACACTAATCAATACTAATCATTAAACTAACTGTTACAAGATAATTACTAACATAACCATTTAAATGATAATCCTTTAAGATTCCTTTATCCACGGCAGTACTTTGATCTTTGACTGGCAGTACCTTGACTTTCTACTTAGCAGTACTTTGACCTTTTGCTTAGCAGTACGTTGACCTTTTGCTTAGCAGTACGTTGACCGATTGACTTGTTTTTCCCAACAAACATACCTCTCAATTCGGTCTTCCTCTTCTAGAACCATTCCAATACACAATAGAGTCAACTCTTGAAATCTCTGAGTATAAGCAGTCAAATCTTTGTTGTTCACAATCAAGTTCCACAATTCCGTTTCCATTTTATGTATCGTGTTCCTTGGACAAACACTTCTATCATCAACTTCATAAGATCTCTCCATGACATAGCAAACGCATCATCAACTCCAATTGTCCTTTTGTGTGAATTCCACCAAGTTAATGCACTATCTAGCAATGTGCAAGTGGCATACTTAACTTGATACACTTCTGGACAGTTGCTGACGTGGAACACTATTTCCATTTTCTTAAACCATCTTGTCAAACCTATAACTCCTTCGGTCCCTTTGAAGTTGATCGGTTGACACTTCACGAAGTCTTGATAGGTACACACACGAGCAACTGGCATAACACCTCTACCATTCTCATTTAGATTTCCATTTGCGTTGTTTCCTCCATCTCCATGGTTTCTATTCCTATTTCTACCATTTCCATTTCCACCATTCCCATTATCGCCGTCACTGCCATTTTGGCTTTGACTTTCGGCCTCGAGAGCGTTAGCAGCATGGGCTGCCTCATAGTTAGCCAATGCCTCAGCTACTCGTTGGGCAATGAGCTCTTCGATTGCTTCAGGGGTCATTCCGGAACGTGTGATAGTCATGTCCTAAACACAAGACATAACACATGATGAGATTCGAAACGATCTACAGTGACTTATACCTAGAATTATACACATAATATGATATAAAATATAATAACAACACGTTTTGCCAGAACGAATAAATAACAATATCATATTAAGGATGAACACACGATGTAATAGTTGAATAAAATTTCATATATATATTAGAATCGAATTCGGTTACAATCAACCCATGACGGGGTACTTGATTTACAATATTTCTACTACTATCATTTAGACCTAACCATCAGTCTAATGTCCTACATAACCATGGTACTACCAGACTAAGGGCGAAATCCTAAACGCCTCTCAACAAACGACTTCAACCTCCTAAATCTCCTCCGAGCATCATCACGATCCCTACGAATCTGACGAAACTCCTCCTGAGAAAGTGCCATGTGATGACGAAGACTGTCAACCCAATCTCTCTTGATACTCAACAAGGCTCGAACCCTTAGGTTCTCCCGTCCTAACCTCCTAATCCTATCAGCCAAACCAGCTCTCTCAGCTAGCTATCAACTGACCAACCTCCAACTGTCTCTGAGCAGTCTCAATAACCTGAATCCGGTGAACTGGAATCTCCTCAGTATGATCATGAAATCTCTGTACTAAATCTCCCAATGTCTCATAGGTAACCTCAACAGCTCCATCAGCTGTGACATGATTATGAACGTCCTCATCAACAACCAGTCTGACCCTTGGGTCAACCTCAACCTCAACCGTGCCTCCCGCACTAGCCTCTGCCTCCTGCACTGGCCTCTGCCTCCTTAATATCACTAGAAGCAATCTCAACTCCCATACCTAAACCATCCTCAGTATGAGCTCCAACTCCATCACAAATACCCAAATCTACAATAGCCTATGCATCAGCAGTACCAATCTTCATATGCTCCTCTCTGATATCCTCGGGTGAGTATGAATCTCTAAACTCTTGCGAGGTGGTAAAAGACCAACATGAGTAGGGGCTATCGATCTCGAAATAGGAGTAGATGCTGGCATTGAAGTAGTAGGGATCTGCATCTCTTACGAGATAGTCCAGCATAAAGTAAAGATGAATCCAATGATCTCTCAGAAGATGAATCTAGGGATGACTATGATGTTGTCGGTGGGTAAGGAGTAGACAATGGTGCGGACCTACAACGTCTAAAATCCTCACTATAACATGGAGTCATAACCGGGGGATAAACCAACCTAGATGATGCAACTCTAGTCGATGGTCCTGAATGAGTCTGACATGATGCATCAAACCCTGAAGAATGAACTGATGATGAATTCGAAGATGAACCAGAAGAATATGAGTCTGAAGTAAAGTCTGGTGAAGAATGACGATCCGATAAATGATGAGATACACGTCTCCGTGCAAGTCTACGAGCAGGAAAAGGTCCAACTCTCTTCCTTGCAGTCAACAACTTACGCGACCCATTCGGATGGGTACGGTAAGGTCGACCGAAAGGAATAGCCTCCTCGGGACGGATAAGAATCGCTGGCCGTTGACGAATCTCGGGTGAGGCAACAACAGGAACAATGGGAAACTCAGATAATGGTGCAAAAGTGTCATGAGATGATGATCCCAACGATGAGGATGGCCTAGATGCGACCCTGTCCCTCCACCTCAAAACCATAGCATCATGAGCGACAAGAGACTCATGCCTCTCGAGTCTCTGCTCAGCAAGCTCGGACTCACTGTCCGCCTCCGAGTCATCAGAACACAAGAAGGGTGAAACCAATGGTAACTCTGGTGTTGGAGGTAAGGAATCCTCCGATAGATCAGAAGTAGAAGACGAATAATCCACCAAATCAAGCACTCCGGCATGTGAGGTAACAGAAACTGCTCCCACCTCCGGTGCAGCTAAGGGATCTGCAGGAACCTCAAGGATAACAGGGATAATGATGGGAATAATGCCAAAAAGAATCACTTGCGGGGCATGAGAACCCACACTCTCCTCAGACGAATCCGACAAAATAGGAATAACAGGAGCTGCCATGACCTGCACAAGCAAAAGTTTATATAAATCCCCTTTATATGAAACCATGCCAAGTGCAAGTAA
Source organism: Tanacetum coccineum (assembly GCA_026074375.1). Lineage (NCBI taxonomy): Eukaryota > Viridiplantae > Streptophyta > Magnoliopsida > Asterales > Asteraceae > Tanacetum > Tanacetum coccineum. Next base: position 33,830 of record BQNB010030076.1, read on the forward strand.
TGTCGAGAAATAAGTATGATGCAAAATATGATATGGCAAAATGATGTATAAAGTAATTATGGCAATATGATATATACTCTGTACTTATATGTATACATATAAAATGCTATTATTATTAGGTACATATATAAGCAGGTAAGAACACGTAGGATCACATACTGGTTATAGACCAGACCTAGTATAAGCTACCTGGTTCACTATAACCTTGGCTTTGGATACCAATCTGTCACACCCCCAAACGGGGCCTGGACGGAATACGTGTCCGGAGGCATGACGTTATTGCATACACCACACAACATCAAGTGAACGACCACTATATGGACGTTTGATAAAACATAACTCGTTGCTTTGGATAAATCAAAATAAGTCTTATAATATTCTTGACATAATTGAAATAGTTTTAGCGGAAGCTTAAGTAAAACGCATCGGAATCATAACATGTTTTTAAGACAACGAGTATTTAAGTTTAAAGATAAACATTCTTGAAAGACATCTAGCAATGCATGTAACATCAAATAGCACTTCAAGAACAATCCAGCTAAGCACCTGAGAAAACATGCTTAAAACAGTCAACATAAAGTTGGTGAATTCATAGGTTTGAACTGCTGTAAGGTTAGACCACAAGATTTTAGATGTGACCATTAAAACAGATACAATATCACATGAAAAGTATTTACGTTGCGCAAAGCTCATGACACCGATGCTAAATTAGGAGATACATATAATATGCAAAGTGATGATAATGCCCTACAGATGTCTGACCAAGACACCCTAAAGAATCCCGACATGAAATATATCTGTTTGTTCATCAACACAGAAACAAGTAAGTGCTTGCTTACCCGGATAGGGATAATTAGTCCCAAATAGATTTATTTATAACATTTGCGCTCACTTAACCAATCCCATTGGTCATAGGTAATTAACGGTTCATGATGGTTCGGGCATGATAGTGGTCTAATCGCTACTTAGGCAACATGTAAACTGGAAATGATAACTGAAAACACTTGTGTCCATAGTTTAAAACAAGTAATGTTTCTCACCCCATATTGTAAAACATTTATTAAAAACGAGTAAAAGTAGGGCTATGAACTCACCTTAGAGCGATGAGCAAATGATAATTACATAAGAGAAAGATGCTACACAATCCTATCCGTCACCTAAAGGAATGACGCGTCTGAGGACTAAGATATGATATACGAAACCAAAAGCGAAACGCTTATCAACAAGTAGGCAACCATATGTGTTTGTGTCTTGGTTTGTTTAAGAAAACATGATCGAGTAAAAGTACAAGTTTACATTAAATTCTGACGTTTACTCAAAAGTTACTATTTTAGGAAGCTTTCTATTTTAGGAACCTTCTAAGTTTCAAGATGTTAATACCGTCACCTATATTTTGATAAATCCGTATTTCTAAAAATGCTTTATCAATACCTAAACGCCTAACTTTTACATCCGCCTCGACGACTTATCTCAAGAGTTACTATTTTTAAAAGTCTTACGCTTTTATAACATTCAGCATTCCATAACTACCTATGACGTTTCTGATGTTTCCAATCAATACGCTAATGTTTCTATATTTTTCGCTAACGTTTTAAAACCTCAAAAATGTCCGAAAGTGTCCGAAAACCTAATTTACTAATCACATCAGCAACCTCATTTATCATTTTTCCGAAAAGTGTTCCAAAATTAATTTCACCATGGCCGTTTTAAATTCACTTTTAGTGTTCGATATATGAAAACCTATATATTCGAAACAAGCTTTCCAAAAACTACCTTCTCGACTAATGAAAACATTTTTAAGTCTCCTAAAACCTCAAAACAAAATCGGATCAGCAACCATACATTTCGCAAACGCTACCATAAATCCATCCAAACTTCACAATAGTGCTTATTCTAACCTAATCCCATTCACTACTAAACCAACCAACAAAACCACTCTTAATATAACCTAATCCCATCATCACTATTGTTGCAACACACAAATCAATTCATACTCACAACCAAAACCTTTTGTAAACCAAAGAATCATAAAACAATACTAGTTTATGTTTTAACTTGTTTATTTTTAAAAACCACAAACACATAAGCCTTAACCTTGCATAAGAACCATAAAGAAATCACAAAAGATGCAATAGAACACTTACAAGAACAAGATGAGTCAGGAAACAAACAAGATCTAACCCAAAATCCTTAGATCTATAAACCCCAAATGATCTTGCAAAACCCTCTTAAAATAACAAAACCCTAGCTCTTGAAATCTTTAGAAAACCTTGAAAACAAATGATCAAACCCTTGGAACACCCTTAGATATAGTTAGAAATGAGATTGGAATGTGTAAATCTTGATAGAAATCAAAACTATGGAATGTGTAGGGGCGTGTGTGTTTGCCGTGAGCAAGGAGAGGAAAAGGGAAGAGAGAAAACAATTTTTGAGGCTATGAAATGAATGAGAACCCTAGTTTCTATCACAAGGTATTTATAGAATGTGAAGTAGGGTTTAGGGGACTTAAGGCTTGCACAAAACAATGGAACCAATTGGCTAAGTGACCAACACACACCAAGGGTGTGTGTGGCTTGGGTTCGGACGCAAAGAGCCAGGGGGTTCAAGCTTAACCACCTAGCCACTTTTAAATAAATGACATGCTACCATTTGGTTTAGTGGGTTTGTGGTCCTCTATGGATGCATGAGGACAAGAAGGTCTCTTTCACCACCTTGCATGCATAATACTTCCAAGAATTTCAAATTAAAGTGATAAGATTCCACTTGATTTAATTTTGAGGCTTGTTGTTGTTTTGGTTGTGGTTTGGCCGTTCGAACAAGCAAGGGGAGAGGGAAAGTCATGATATTTTTGACTTTCAAACTCGACATGTACGATAACTAGACTTTACACGAAAAGATTACGGGTTTCCGGGGTTCCGTTTGATCAAAAACGCGAAAAACATAAATAATACGCTAAACCGTAAAAATAATTATCGGGAGTGAACGTAAACTACGAAACACTTAGAAAAGATAAAATAATGCATATAATATCTAAACTAATTAAAATCCGAAGCCGGAACGCGTCCGATGACGTTTTTCAGATTTACGCGGGATAACCTCTCGGTTTTAGGTTAAATTCAAACGTAACGGATAAAATTCAAAATAATGATCGGAATAGTTTAAAATATTGACCTGAAATTTACGGGGTGTGACAGGGTGGTCCTTCCGCACCTGTTTTAGACGACTCTGACATCGAAGAGGTGGCGCCCATAAAAAAGAAAGAAGACGAAAAAGGATGAAAAAAATTCCATGGACCCAAAGGATGAGATAACGTTGTGTAAAACTTAGATAAACACATCTGAAAATAACGTCAAAATGGATGCTTAAAATTCTTCTAGGTTTTAAAAGAGCTTACTTTGAGAAGGAAATGAGAGGATCGAAGGAAGGATACAATTTCCTCAACTGCAAATGAAACATAAGCCGACAATCACATAACACATAAGAGATCTCTGTACACTATGTTATTCGTCCGCCATTGTCCAAAATAGTACCAATGGCTAGTCATACTACACCACCACTTTTAGCCATTAGCTCTTTAGCCATTTCATCAACAAAATGTTATTGGTAATTTTGTTTTGTTTTGTGAGTTAGTGAGTTGTGAGATTTGTAAGACCTATATGTACGAATAACATCTTATTAGTATTTTTGCTAAAGAGTGTGTTTTAGTTATTGGTGTGTTATTTCATTTATAAAACGCCTAGCACTCTAATGTTTAAGAAAGTGGTTATCCTAACGCTGTGTTCTCGAGTTTAGTTATTAAAGAAAAAGTAAAGGAATGAAAAGTAAACACGTTCCTCCCAATTTTGGGAGGAAACACTTTATTTTAAGGTGACGTTTTGTTGGGGCATATTAGGGGGAATTCATGGCATTTGCATTTTAATTTCCCCTAAATATTATGTTTGGTAACACAAATGAGGGAATTTAAAATTTCATGAATTGCTAGAATGGGAGAAATTAAAATGGCTTTAAAAAGTGAAGAATTTTCATTTACTTGGAAAAACTATTTATAAATTTTTTTTTCGAGTTGTTTTTGTTCTATTTTTTCTTGGTTTGTTGTTTTTTAAAATTAAATGATATCTATCACTTTAGTCGGGTCGGGTTGGTCACGTTCGGGTCGGGTCAAGGTTGAGTCAAGGTATAAAAAAATTCATACACCGAGAACGACCCTATTGAATTCGGGTTATGTAGGTTCGTGTCAATTCGGCGGGTCCGTACGGGTTCGGTCAACCGTGTCGGGTTCCGTTCGGTTTTAGGTCAACCCGTATATGTGTAAAACAGTAATACATAGATTTTTTTTTAATCATCGTTTTATATAGACAATTTATAAAAATTAATTTTAGAAAGATATTTATTTGAGGTCAATAGTTCGATCGAAACCGAGTTACCAAATTTTTTAACCCGATAACCGACCCTATTTTTACTCGGGTTGACCCGAATAAAATTGTTTGACATAGGTAACCCGACTCGAATAGGCTTAATCGGGGTCGGGTCGGGTTTTTTGACACCCCCATCCGTCCCTCCCTAAAAAGTTTGCAATAATAAACAAAATGACAGATTTCAAAAAATTATAAAATTTTATCAACCAAACATAGGTAGACATTTTAAATTTCAGAATTTTAAATTCTCAAATAATTAAATTTTCTAAAATTTAAAATTTTGAAATTTCAAATTAATAAGCCAAACGGCACATAAGAATTCATAAAATTACACTAACTTTAATTCTATTTTTCTTTAAATGATACTAACTCCGTCTCATTTTATTGTCCACGTTTACTTTTTGGGATGTCCCAATTTAATTGTCCATTGCTAAAAATAGATAGCTCACACACCAACTGTTAGTTAGTTCCACCTTTTTGTCTTCAAACATAAATCGTTACACCAACCGATTTGCAACACCAACCGAACTCAGATCGTCGCTCGCAAAATTAAGGAAATGCGTAGTAGCCGGGGATCAAACAGTAACCGGCTATCTCGTTCGGTGTTTCAATGGAGAATTTTATATCTTATTCTTTCTATGTTCGCTACTATGTCTTGTTTCTTCGTTGCCTCCCGGTAAACTAACTATCTTTGTTTTAATTTATTTATGCTAATTTGTTACACTTATTTTGTAAGTTGTGTTTTCTGTTTAATGTCTCAAATTAACTATCGACTACTAGATAAGTTTAAGATATCGTTGTTGCTTGAAACTATTATTACAAACTTAAAAATAATCGTTAATTAATTAGCCAGGGTTAAACTACCATTGCGTAAAACGTAAATAAAGGTAAAGGGCGTGTTTGCCACACGTTTGAGAGCATTTAGGAGCGGTGAGCGTTGTGATTTTAATGCTAGTTTGGCAAGTAGCAAATAGCTTTTATCTTCTTTTTTTCCTGGAATGCTCGTTTTCCAACGCTCCATGAAGTAGCATTTAGGAGCGATGAGCATTTAGGAGTAGGAGCTGTTTTACACATTATGATTACACCTACAACTAGGCTCACGAAACGTTTTATCGAAAAAAACAGCTACTGCTCACACGTGCCCCTCACACGCTCCTCACACCTGCTGCTGAGTGCTACTATGCTCTGATGACTACTGCTAGTGCTACTTTTGCAAAACACACCTAAAGGGGTATTTAGAGAAAGTTATGACTTGCATTTCATAAAAGCTAAAGAAGCCTTCTAACACAAAAATTTGGGACATGGTGCATTTTTTTTAAATCGCCATTTTAACTCAATTTGACAAGACGTATGAAGAATCCACGTGGTTCCACTTAGCAGTAATGATTATTTTTTTTCTTGAACTGTTTGTTTTTTGTTGGGAGACAATTATTTTGGGATAGAGTGAATAGTTGTTTATTTGTTTGTATAGTTTTATACTTTTGATTTATACATATTGATTTATTATAATACTTTTTGCAAGTGAATTTGTTTGACTAATTGTTTGTTCTTTTTGTTTAATTTATGTATGCCAACATGTCATTGTCTATGCGTATGTTACCTATATTAAATTGTTGGACTAAATTTGTAAGTAATATTGTATTTGATTAATTGTTTATTTTTGTGTATATAGATTGTGGCAGGAAGCAGAGTCAAGGGTTTATATTGTTAAAGAGCTTGATAGGAGAACTGGTCAGGTGGTAATCTCTCTTGATTTACGGTTTTGGACATATAGGTTTATCGATTATGTTTGTTTTATGAAGTATGTGTGACCTTATTGGGTGTTTGGATTTGCTTAATAAAACTGCTTATTTAGCTGTCACCAGTATCAGGGTGCTTATTCAAAACTGCTTATTTGACTTGCGGATTGTGTTTGCATTTGCTTAAGCTCTATTAAAATGAAATAAGCTGATAAACTGTTTTGAGTGTTTGGCAAATTCTGACTATAGAGGTAAAAATTGATGGTGTTAAAAAATACTTAAATAAGATTCTTGAAAATAGCTCAAATAAGCTGGTAAACATTTTTTTTTGTCACCATCTCGGACACTTGGAGCTTGGAAGTAGCTTATTAGGTGTATAACATCACAATAAGCCGATAAGTTGGTTGAGTAAGCAATTCCAAACACCCCCCTAAGTAATGCTTACAAGCTATTCGCAACACAAGATAGTGGTAACTATTCGCTTCTTCTACCGTGACCATTGAGTTTTTATCCGTAAAGTGTTTCAAGTTTGTTTGATAATATTGACATACCACATTTTAGGCAAAAGTTTAATTGTCATGACTGCAATTTGTCGACCGAACGTTTCAGTTGGATTCTGTGAGTCTGAACGTTTGATCACATATTCTGAACTTTTGCCCCAATGATATTTATGTGCTTTATTAGTAGTAATATAAGTCGTATGCCAAGTTTATGTTAACAGTGAAACTTTCCCTAGTAGCTATAGAATACAGGGTAGCTACTTTTCTTTGAACCCTCGTTTTTAGTCCTCGGATGAGGTATATTAGAATATGATATTAACATGTGATCAAGCACAAGATTGTTGTAAATTTGTAGTTAGATGGCTTACAAGTTACAACTTCCTGACACTCATGTCGCAACACCATCGGACAATAACACTCTCCCCTGAGTTTATCTAACAAAGATCAGCATCTTACCCTTTATCTCTTGTCTGCAGGGGGATTCCGCCATAAATGTCGAAGACACATTAAAAGTTATAGAATGCAGGCTAGTATTTCTGGTTACTTTGCCCACTTATTTACCGAAAAGTCGGGGAAATGTAGTTTTGAGCTAATTTGTGGCTCGGTTTATATTCACAGGGAACAAAACAAGAAGTTATCTATGCTTCAGGCGGAGCTAGACGAAGCAAAGAAAGAAGGATTTGTATCAAAGCATCTCACGGAAACTAAAGGCACAGATGAAAAGAAGAAGCTTCTGGCTGTTGTAGGAATCCTTACAGGATTTGGTCGCAGACACAACAGAGATGCGATCCGTAAGGCATGGATGCCTACTGGTAGAATTCCCTTTCCTTTTGTGAGTTTCATCCTAACTCTTACTATTCTAGTACTCTTTGTTAACTTTACATGTGAAAAGGCATTAGCAAATACGATCATGTGGTAATATTCGACATATAATTTGGCTCTCATGTTCTTCCTGTTCTTCCTATTGTGTATTGGCGTTAAGATTGAATTTGGTGTAGTCAATATATGCTGTTGAAAATTAAAAGAACATATTATCGTGCTGCTGGTGAAATAAGCTTCTATAATATAAATAACCACCTGAAAATACTTCTTGCAGGTACAACTTTGAAAAAAATGGAAGACGAAAAAGGCGTAATCATACGATTTGTTATAGGCAAAAGGTATGTTTCTTAATAATCAACACAAAGACAGAGATCATTTGAAGTGGTATTTAACTTGACTTTCACCTATCTATTGCAGCTCAGATCGTGGAGACAGTTCAGACACTGACATCAGCAATGAGAATAAAAAGACTCACGACTTTCTAATTCTTGTATGTTCAAATATCGGGCATTCTTTTATAAAGTTCATCTGATTTGATATGGTCTCTTATATTACTTCATTACATTAACAGAACGATCATGTGGAGACACCCAAAGAGCAACCCAAAAAAACTAAGTTGTTCTTTGGTGAGGCGTTACAACACTGGGATGCTGAGTTTTATGTAAAGGTCAATGATGACATTTACCTAAATATTGGTATGTCAACTGCACATGATGTTATTTACAAAACTTCTTTAAAACGTATGAAATGATGAGGCTGTTATTTGTTATGCAGATGCCCTTGGTGCTATTCTTTCGAACCATGTAAATAGTCCCCGCGCCTATATTGGTTGTATGAAATCTGGTGGTGTTTACTCCAAGCAGTGAGTAAATTTAAGAGCTTTGTATGTTATAGTTTTCATTTTAACATCTTTATGTAAAGTATACTTCTATAATCTTTGTACCTTTGATATTTTGCAGAAGCGACAAATGGTATGAACCAGAGTGGTGGAAATTCGGAGATAAAAAATCGTAAGTTCTCAAAAATAATTTATCTTTGCATATTAGACTACAACATTCATGTGTATAATGTGTGTGTACTGATTGAATTAAACTTAATTCTGCATACAGATATTTCCGACATGCTTCTGGGGAAATATTTGCTGTATCTCGAGCTTTGGCTCAGTTTATCTCAATTAACAGGTTAGCATTTACTTTTTATTTTGACTTTATGATGCTTGTTTTGATCTTTGTATGATCAATGATTACAATTATATAACTGATGTCTTATCCTCTGCTTGTAGATCAATACTTCGTACATATGCACATGATGATGTCAGCGTTGGATCATGGTTCATTGGCCTTGATGTGAATCATGTCGATGAAGGGAAGTTTTGTTGCTCATCTTGGTCATCAGGTTTTTCCTCTAACCCTCTTATGAATCTCATATGTAGCACTCTCCCAAGTCCCAATCAGTTTTACATAGATATAGAGGTGGCAGTTTTTCTGATTTTATTCATGAAAACGGGTTTATCTGTAAGGTGTCAAATGGGTAAAATAAATAAATAATACCTTAAAAAGCAAACACGTCAAAAGTCACTCAAAGTGTGTATGATGTGTAAAACCTCCTAAACCATGTTATTTATTAATCATCTTTTTAATGATATTCTACATGCTAGTTGTTTGAAAAAATAATGTTTTTGTCAAAAAGTGTTTTGGTTCCATCAGAGCTATTATGACCTCTAGTTTCGGTATTTAACAGTATACACTCATGGATGTATTTGTAAATTCTTGTATCTTGAACAAGAAATAGGAAACCTGAGAGCTAAATTATTAAACAAGAACTGCTATTCTTAACCATCTTAACCAATATTCTACAAATTAGCTTTACATCCAGCAAATACCAGCCGACCTTTGTAACTGTTTGACTCGATATTGGTACACTGGCACAGGCATAATTATAGGAAATGGAAAATTAATCACAATATTCACATGGTTTAGCAATCTAATAAGTATATGGGAGTACTTGTGAATTCTTGTTGTAGAACACACGTACACATGGAGAAAAATAACCCCCTTTATAAGAAGCAAAACAAGCAGCAAAAAGTCAAAACCAAAAATTGTTTCTAAGTTTTAACTGAAATAGGTAGTGTGTTTTCATACCCTACCATTTTTTTCAAGGAACGGTTTAATAAGATCGTTATAATAAGACATATGGGATAACTGACTAATTATTATATCATTAAAAATATCTAGAGTTTAGTTTTGGTTTTTTGCTACTATTGCCACTGTGTGTGTCTCTCGATCCTTACAGTTACCTGGTACATGTTCTATTTTGCAGGGGCCATATGTGCAGCTTCTTAAGGAGTTCTGGATACATTTCACTTCATGGTTGAGTTTTGATCCCCGTATTATTAACAAGTTTAAAGTACTTCATTGAACATCTATATTCTGTAAGTTAGCTAATTGTCTTAAAATCTGGAAATGGATGGGATTTATTATGAAAATAACCTCATGTTAATAGGCTGAGTCATTTCATCTCTATCTTAATCGAGTGTCATTGGTAAATATCCACAATTTATCAGCAGTTGAGTTTTTAACCCACACACCAGTTCGAAAGATTGTTTATGTGTTAAGTATGTCCAAAGTTTCGATCCCTCTTGAGCTATAACATGTGGTTTTCGCTTGACCTATGTTTGAATTATTTCCATCTAACTTGAATAGAATTTTGGGAATTCAACAGTCATATCAAATAATCTGATAGTTGATGTGTTGATGAGAATTCAAATAAGTCGATGAAAGTCAAAGAGCAAAAGTCAAACAAAGAAAGTCAATTACTCAAGAACAACTCAAACGAACCAAACAACTTTTTTCGCCTAAATCGTTTCTATCATTTCCTTGTATAAATTAAATACACATTCTATTAGTCATTTTACATTAGCTTGTTTGTTAATTGCAATCATTTTCTCATCTTGTAAAACAACACATTCATCAATAATTTACTGATTCGTAATTCATTCTTTAATTGAATTTCCTACCCTTGAACTAGTCTTCTTCAATTCGTTTAGAGTTCTCTAGAAGGTCCTATCATTTGGTATCAGAGTTGCGATCTTGGCAACAAGATTCTTACAATACCATTCATCCAATCATAAATACTATCACAATCTGTCATCATCATATCATATTTCATTTTCGCGCCCAATCTAAAATAGGTACACAACTTACTCCTTTCAATTTCCCAATCTCAATAACGTGTTTAAGAGTCCAGCAATTGAGCCTGTTACACTTCTTAATTGGTTTGTTACACTTTGTTGCAATATAGTCTATTCTATTTCTTGAATCAAGAATTGGTAAAGATGACTTTTACCCTTCATGCGGAATAGGAGGAAGTACAGGCGGGTTCAGGGCACAACATACTGCCTAATCGGATGTCACTGCTGGACCTGAACCACTAACAACTAACAAGCCGCCTAGCCAAACACAAGTAATAATATAGACTTCTTTATAATAACTCTACTTGTTCTCTGTTTTTTTTTTATAAATCATCATCTCACATTTACAAAAACAAAGAAACTTTCACCAAAAATGTGTTTTCTTTCGTTATCAAATAGAAAGTGTAATAAAAATTGCATTAGAAAACATGTAGCACCAGTGGTCTAGTGGTAGAATAATACCCTGCCACGGTACAGACCCGGGTTCGATTCCCGGCTGGTGCATTTGAGCTGTGATGATAAGCCTTAGGAATGGTTGGGTCCATTGCACAACATTCCTTAAACTGGGATGAAATCAAGGCAATTCTGAGCTCTTTTTTTTACCTAATGATTATATATAACTTCAGTTCCAAGGTTCATTTTCTTTTCATCTCTACTTATTTCCAGACATGTAGCATCGCCCTAGGCGACCCAAGTATGTAAAAATTTGAACGTATACGTACTAGACAATATTAATCGGTTACACAAAAGAGTAAGTTATCCATCAAGTATATATGAAAATATAAAAGCATACATAGCATCATTCCCACTACAATCCGAACACAGAAAACGGGAAACAAATTCTTCAATTTCTCAGAACTCATAGCTAGTTTCCTAAGGCTGATAGTATGCTTAGTTAATAATCGCTCCTAAAAAGTACAACATGATGAAGTGCAAATCTTGCGTTGAATTTTCTTACCAACCAAAACAAACTGTTGTTCTCGTCATCCTTATTAGGCTTGGAAGCTACTAATCGGATGCTAACTATTTATGCGGTATACATGATACGGAATTTCACACCCGAGAATTAACAGAGCTAACATAGTATAGAGTTACATCGCACAACCGCAATAGAAATGCACAGAACATGATATAGACTTGATAAAATTGCAACATAAAGTACCCACCCTTAATCAACATATTCTGTTACACTTCTTAATAAAATTACAGTTCGAAAGATGGATAACCTTTTTCTTTTTACCACATGCTCAATTCTTTGTGTGTAGAAAGTGAGTAATCTCTTGGTCACCACAAATATGTATCTTTTTTGTCTCCTAATCAGCAAAAAGTAAGTTTCTTTGGTAATTTATGGACCTAGGAAGCAAAATAGCACTAAGATAGTACTGAAATTTTGGGAAAAAAGAATAAGAGATGCTTATAGAAGTTACCCAAACTTGCATAACCATAAAGTCCCAATCCTGAAATTTTATTTTCATAGGGAAAAGGTGTTTAAGAGACATGTAACTGAGTTAATGATGGACAACTTTTTTTAAACCTACATTACTGATATTAATTCTACTATATACATATAAGTACGGTTACATAGTAGGAGAAGGCAAACGGGCAATAAGCTGCGCCGCTAGCCCCTTTTGTATTGCAAAGCCAATTCTAGTAAATACAACATTTATGGATCTAGGTGTCATAACATTACTGTTCATAACACGCTGGACTCTAGTAAGTAGCTCAACCGCCTCAGGTGCAAGGAAACCAAATGTATCAAACGCGAAGGGGATAAACACGTGTTGATTTTCAATGCATGCTTTCTCGTGTTTTGTCACTTTGCATGAGGCGGCTTTTAAAGCAGCCTGACCCACTGTAAAACCCCGACTGCTCAACCCCATGAGAGGAGAAACCCCGGTCAGATCAACGCATGCATGTTTCCCTCTAACCCATCCAAATACCAAAACGTCAGCTGGTCTGAGTGTGGATCTTCCATCTGATGGGTCAGTCAAGAAATTCACAGGTGCCTCTTTCTTGACAGAGATCACGGCATGCCTACATATGTCGAAAAGGACGTCCCTGACCATATCGTGTCGGTACTTGAAGCCCGGGAGCTCTTTACAATGAACTGCATGTTCCCCAAAGGAATCCAAACATGCCTTGCGACAAACAGGACGTATCGCGTCAACCAGAAATAATGGAATCATGAGACGATACTTAAGGATAGTGATATATTCCACCGGTGACATATGTTGACCAAGCCCATCTATGGGGATAGCTAGTAGGAAATCCTGAGCATGTGGTGCGCGTAGACACTCAAAAACTACTTTTTGTCTCACAGTCATGTCAAATGGACTTCCATATCTTTGACCATCTCACTAAAAAGGGCACTCGCCAATGTTTGTTGGGCTTTAGATGGGGCGGTGTCCTTATTAGTAAAAACGTTAAAATCAAAGCTTGGAATCGTATCACGAAGACAAGCCAAAGCAGAAGCATAATCAACATCCATACCACATATGCCACTGTCACATAAGATGTGGTCTTGTAGCACCCAAGACTGGGCCCTCGAGGCCACAAAAGCATAGGAGGAAACCACTTTTGCCGAGTACAAACCCAAACCACCAAACCGGATGGGTAAAGAAGCAAGGCTCCACTGTAAGTCTCCAAAGAAAGGTCCTCCACAAACCACTATATTCTCGATTGACCCACGCAAACCTTTGTCAAAAAACAAGGCCGCCTTCTCCATGTGTACAGGTTGACAAGTCCTTAAACCAAAAAAAAGTTTGGCAATACCCATACATGATCGAAGCAAAAGGAGCTCACTCTGCGGGTCATGTAACTGTGGAAGAAGACTCATCAAATCAACAGCATTCGCGGCTCTCCTCATAGCCAACCCACTAATAAAATATGTGTCTCTACTAACAGCTCCCCCAAGAAGCTTCACACCCAAAGACGGTCTCCGAATATCGACAGGAAATAAACCCTCACGAAGCTTCGTACCGTTACACGAGGGCCAAAATATCTCTGTTTTATTGATATTAAGTTCAAGACCCAAACCTGGACCGCTTACCTTTATAATGTCTAACACCCTGGATACCTCTTCCGAATCTCCAATAACAGTTCCATCATCAAGATACCACGCATGAAGAAGAAGCTTGCAACTGTCTCTGATCTTATGTATTAGCGGGTGTAATACAAGAGCAAAAAGAAGAGGTCCCAATGGATCGCCTTACTGCACCCCTGTGGCAGACCAAATATGTGTGTCACCTATATACAATCTCGTCGCCTGCCCATATAAGAAATCCACCCACAAAGAAATAGAGGGACACCTTTTTAAAGTCATATGTTCTACAGTTAAGTCACCAAATAATTTTGAACAAAAAACGTGTTTTGGGTTCACAGGTGGCGGTCCCATAAATGTTAGGGCGGCCTCCAAATATATCTGAGAGCCGTCACCTTTATGCTATCAGCGCCACCCGCCCACACCGACTTCCAAACTGGAAATCACCAGATACTTAACATTCTTTACCACGCCTTTCATCAGCATGGACACCAAAACGTCTCTCATATAGTACCTAACTGCAATAGGTCCGAATCCCATTATCTGGTTTAAGAGAGGCTAAAGGAGCATATGCAACAAACGTCTGGGCAAAATAGCGGATCACCTCCCGCAAACCACAAATTAACACTAGGTGATGGCCCTTATAAGAGATCGGTGGCAGTAGCAGACCCCTCTCCACATAAAGCATCTAAGATATGTTGTGCCCTCAAACCATCTCTCCCACATGAAGTACCTTTAGGAAATGATTTGCAACCCAAAACACAATCTGCTACAAGGGGAGGCTCAGAAAATTTGTTGCTCGGCATGGATGGCGGTGGCCTGTAAGGATACTTAGCCTCCAAGGCTTTAATGCGGTGATCATCATAAACAACAAGGAGCAACACACAGAACAGGATAACCTTTCACGCTGCATTAAAGTTGCCCATACCTCAACTACGAAAGACATTGCCTGACGTTGGTATTGCCTGTAGATCTCTCCTCCATAAAATCACCTCCATCTTGGCCCAAGGACCCCGACCAAGAACCATCCAACATGCTTTTAACTAATGTAGTAATACCATCATAGTGTCCCCCGAATTAACTAGTGATCTGCTTCAAGATAGAACTTTGTTGCAAGGATTTTCTATTTCCGGACCTACGTTCTTGTCTATATTTGGGCCTACACACCTACAGCGTGCAACGTGGAAAAAGTAACAACCTGACCCACGCAACAATAGAATCAGGGTGGGCAACCACCTTGTAAAGAGCTGTTTTTAACGCCTGAGAAAAAGCGAGGCGACAACCATGAGGAATACTTTTGACAGTATTAGATAGAGATATTTAAAAACACTATCAAGAGAGCTAGCATCCCAAAGCCAACCCCCCCCTTCCCATACTTCTATCTACATTCTCCTTATTAGAAGGCTGAGATGCCGAACAAGGTAACCGCTCACTCGTTGGGTCTTCTTTAGAAGGGGGTAACAGCCAAGACCATCCGGTTATGACAAGCCCGAGTCACAGCATGATAAGTCCATGCACTTCCCACACCACTCCTAAAAAGTACAACATGATGAAGTGCAAATCTTGCGTTGAATTTTCTTACCAACCAAAACAAACTGTTGTTCTCGTCATCCTTATTAGGCTTGGAAGCTACTAATCTATTGCTACTATTTATGCTTATACATGATACTGAATTGCACACCCGAGATTTAACAGAGCTAACAAGTATAGAGTTACATCGCACAACCTGCAGATAGAAATGCAACAGAACATGATATAGACTTCTTAATAAAATTGCAACATAAAGTACCCACCCTTAATCAACATATTCTGTTACACTTCTTAATAAAATTACAGTTCGAAAGATGGATAACCTTTTTCTTTTTACCACATGCTCAGTTCTTTGTGTGTAGAAAGTGAGTAATCTCTTGGTCACCACAAATATGTAGTATATTTTTTGTCTCCTAATCAGCAAAAAGTAAGTTTATTTGGTAATTTATGGACCTAGGAAGCAAAATAGCACTAAGATAGTACTGAAATTTTGGGAAAAAAGAATAAGAGATGCTTATAGAAGTTACCCAAACTTGCATAACCATAAAGTCCCAATCCTGAAATTTTAATTTTCATAGGGAAAAGGTGTTTAAGAGACATGTAACTGAGTTAACTTATCTTCTTTTCTTTATATCCACTACAACTTTAAACTAATAATGGAACTATATTTACTAACCACTAAGCAACCATATTTGCAAGAATATCACGTAACCATATTTGCAACACTGCATCTTCTGAGGTGCATATGGAGGCACTGTGATAAAACTCTCGTTTAAGCAAACATGATTCCTTTGCCCAAATGTCTGCATTAAAGTAGCCAGTTGGAGAAGAGGAAGGATCCCTTTTTCAATAGCTTTTTATTCCTACACTAAAATTCATAATTTAAGAATTGAAATCACCAACCAAACAGTAAACACAAAAGTGCCTCAGAGACCAAAGGTGACAACTTCGACCCTAGAATAGTTATAAACATGTCGATTTGGGTTACGCAGTATCTCTAACAGGTACTAGTAATGTTTAAAAAAAGAAGCAAGGAAATGGGTCGAAAGTAAACTGATTTTTAAAGCACAAAATCTGCAAAATTATTATATTTGATCATTGGTTACCGAAGAAAAATATTTATACAATTATTAGTAATAACTTTGTAATCATCTTCGACACACTAAATATTAGTATAAAATGTAAATGTATTGGACAAAATATGTTTAGCGTCACCCCCACAGGCACAAAAAAGTACCCACTTTGACCCGTTACCAAACATGCCCGACCAGCCTATTTTCCACCTATACTTGAAGATCCTTACTTGATAATGAAAACAGGCACCAAAACCATTTGGCACAATAAAGAAGTGATGCGCCCCTTCAATATGGAAATCATAAGCATGTGTAGCGCGTATACACTCCAAAAACCGCTTTTGTCTCACAGTCATGTCAAAGCGGACTTCCTAACTTTGACCATCTCACTAAAAAGTAGCACTCGCCAAAGTTTGTTGGCCTTTAAATAGGGCATGTGTCCTTATTAGTAAAAACGTTAAAAACAAAGCTTGGAATCTTATCCCTAAGACAAGACCAAAGCATAAACATAATCAACATCATACCAAATATGCCACTGACACGTAACGATGTGAACTAGAAGCAACCGAAGACTGGTCACATCGAGCCACAAAAGCATGAGGATGCAACCACTTTTGCGATAAACCAACCCAAAACGCACCAAACCGGAATAAGTTAAAGCATTAAGGCTCCACTGTAAGAGCACCAAATAAAGGTTCCTCCACAAACCACTATATTCTCCGATTGACCCACATAAACCATTGTCAAAAAACAAGGCCGCCTTCTCCATGTGTACAGGTTGACAAGTCCTTAAACCAAAAAAAAGTTTGGCAATACCCATACATGATCGAAGCAAAAGGAGCTCACTCTGCGGGTCATGTAACTGTGGAAGAAGACTCATCAAATCAACAGCATTCGCGGCTCTCCTCATAGCCAACCCACTAATAAAATCCGCGTCTCTACTAACAGCTCCCCCAAGAAGCTTCACACCCAAAGACGGTCTTCGAATATCGACAGGAAATAAACCCTCACGAAGCTTCGTACCGTTACACGAGGGCCAAAATATCTCTGTTTTCTTGATATTAAGTTCAAGACCCAAACCTGGACCGCTTACCTTTATAATGTCTAACACCCTGGATACCTCTTCTGAATCTCCAATAACAGTTCCATCATCAAGATACCACGCATGAAGAAGAAGCTTGCAACTGTCTCTGATCTTATGTATTAGCGGGTGTAATACAAGAGAAAAAAGAAGAGGTCCCAATGGATCGCCTTGCTGCACCCCTGTGGCAGACCAAATATGTGTGTCTCCTATATACAATCTCGTCGCCTGCCCATATAAGAAATCCACCCACAAAGAAATAGAGGGACATCGCACCCTAACCTCATGAAGTAATGCCGATCTATCCACAAGGTTAAAAGCATTTGATAAGCCACATAAAATTTTAAAATAATAAAAAAAAATTTTTTTAATTAAAAAATTTTTATAATGTTTAAGCATTGCAAGAGACCCATCATTGTGGTATTCGCTCAACACCCTGTTGGCGCTATGTAAAATAGCCTTAGCGCCACCTGACACACCGACTCCAAACTGGAAGATACTTAGACATTTCTTTACCCACACCTTTCATAGCAACCTTGGACACCAAACGTCTCCATATAGTACCTACTGCAATAAGCCGAATCCCATTATCTGGTTTAAGGAGAGGCGTAAGAGGAGCAGATGCAAAAACTCGCCAACATAGCGGACCCTCGGCCGCCAACCACAATTAACGACTAAGGTGAAGGCCTTTAAGAGATCGGTGGCAGTAGCAGACCCCTCTCCACATAAGGCATCTAAGATATGTTGTGCCCTCAAACCATCTCTCCCACATGAAGTACCTTTAATAAATGATTTAATGCAACCCAAAACACAATCACACAAGGGGAGCTCAGAAAATTTGTATGCTCGGTCATGGATGGGGTGGTCGTAAAGGATGCTTAGCTCCAAGGGGCTTTAAATGGTACATCACAACATGGAGGCAACACCAGTAAAGAATAACACTTATCACATGCTGCGTGTTAAAGTGTTCCCAAGCTGCAACCTTACAAAGACATTGCCTGACGTTGGTATTGCCCGTTGTTCTCTCCTCCATAAAATCACCTCCCTCCTGGCCTAAGGACCCCGACCAAGAACCATCCAACATGCTTTTAACTAATGTAGTAATACCATCATCTGTCCCCCATGTAACTAGTGACTTCAAGATAGAACTTTGTTGCAAGGATTTTCTATTTCCAGACCTACGTTCTTGTCTATTTTTGGGCCTACACACCTGCAGCGTGCAACGTGGAAAAAGTAACAACCTGACCCACGCAACAATAGAATCATGGGCAACCACCTTGTAAAGAGCTGTTTTTAACGCCTGAGAAAAAGCGAGGCGACAACCATGAGGAATACTTTTGACAGTAGTGATAGGCAGTTTAAAAACACGATCAAGGAGCTCAGCATCCAAAGCCAACCCCTCACATACTTCTATCTCGGCCTCCTTATTAGAAGGCTTGGAGATGCCAACAATGTAACCGCTCACGTCGTCGGGCTCTTTAGAAAGACGGACAAGACCATCCGGGTGATGACAAGCCCGATTCACAACATGTAAGGTCATGCACTTCCCACACAACCATTGGTCAAGTACCTTCAAAGTTCCCTCGAGTGCCATATATAATCCATGGTCCGTAGAAATAGCCTCACGTAGAACACATTTACGTTCATCGGATGAAAGGTGTAGCCTCTTGAGATGAGATATCAACCGAGCAATCCCCTTATTGCCCACTTCACCATCCGGGCGACAATGAAATCTCCGGAACGGACACGGCCAAGTTCCGTCCGAAGAGGTAGAAGAGGGTATCATGAAAATAGAATGAAGAAGATTGCAATGAGAATTTGCGTTATGAAATGGGAAAAAACCAAAGGAGCTACATATTTAAGACTATAAAGTAGAAGAAATGATTGAACAATGTTTCATCAGGCAGTTGTAAAGAAAGATATTTGGTTGAGGAATAAAATCGAACACTTGGTGTGCAAAAATAATGTTTGTGATTTTGAGGAGTTTCGTGATTAGGAAATGGGTGAAATCAGTGCCTAAAACATGGTGAAGCCAATAAATATATGCATCTTTTCTTTCAATTTTTCCACCCAATCTAAATAATTATTCTTTTCACTAGAATTCTCTCATGTCAATATCCACTGTTCGTCTCACATTAGCATTTATCTTTTATGTTTAAAGCTAGCATTTCATATAAGAATTCATGTTTGCAAGAATATTTGCAAGAATATCACGTAATGGAACTATATCTACTAACCACTAAGCAACCATATTTGCAAGAATATCACGTAACCATATTTGCAACACTGCATCTTCTGAGGTGCATATGGAGGCACTGTGATAAAACCCTCGTTTAAGCAAACATGATTCCTTTGCCCAAATGTCTGCATTAAAGTAGCCAGTTGGAGAAGAGGAAGGATCCCTTTTTCAATAGCTTTTTATTCCTACACTAAAATTCATAATTTAAGAATTGAAATCACCCACCAAACAGTAAACACAAAAGTGCCTCAGAGACCAAAGGTGACAACTTCGACCCTAGAATAGTTATAAACATGTCGATTTGGGTTACGCAGTATCTCTAACAGGTACTAGTAATGTTTAAAAAAAGAAGCAAGGAAATGGGTCGAAAGTAAACTGATTTTTAAAGCACAAAATCTGCAAAATTATTATATTTGATCATTGGTTACCGAAGAAAAATATTTATACAATTATTAGTAATAACTTTGTAATCATCTTCGACACACTAAATATTAGTATAAAATGTAAATGTATTGGACAAAATATGTTTAGCGTCACCCCCACACGCACAAAAAAGTACCCACTTTGACCAGTTACCAAACATGCCCGACCAGCCTATTTTCCACCTATACTTGAAGATCCTTACTTGATAATGAAAACAGGCACCAAAACCATGTGGCACAATAAAGAAGTGATGCGCCCCTTCAGTCCTATTCCAATAAGGCCGGTTAGAAGATATAAGTTGAATTGCACTTCTCATCATACGTGGTGATAGGTAGCAGGAGCCATTTAGTGTTGGGTCACAGGTGGTGTAAACAGGGGTATAAAACCAATCGGCTTCCTCTGGATTAAGAGTTCTAACAGGACTCGGTAAAACCAATCGGCTTCCCAAGTAGGCAACCAAGGTAACAATCAGGGGAACAATAGGAATCAAAACGGCGATGTTGTCAATGACAACATCCAGGGTGATGTTAGGAATGTCATTATGAACAATGGCCGAAGGGGTTGTTCATACAAGGAGTTTTTAGCTTGTAACCCAAAAGAGTATGACAGGAAGGGAGGTGTTATAGTCTATACCTATTGGATTGAGAAGATGGAGTCAGTTCAGGATATGAGTGGATGTGGAGATGACCAAAAGGTCAAGTACACTGCTGGTTCATTTGTCGATAAGGCTCTTACGTGGTGGAACTCTCAGATCCATACACGAGGCTGAGAGACCGTTGTTGGCATGGCATGGGCAGACTTTAAGACTTTAATGAGGGAAGAATTTTGTCTGATCAATGAGATGAAAAAACTGGAAACTAAGTTTTGGAATCACGCCATGGTTGGGACTAGCCATGCTGCGTATACTGATAGGTTCCATGAGTTGACTAGGTTAGTTCTTCATCTAGTTAGCTCTGAAAACAGAAGGATTGAGAGGTACATCTATGACCTTGCTCCACAAATCCAAGGGATGGTGGCAGCAACGGAGCCAACGACAATTCAGAAGGCTGTGCAGAAAGCTGGTACACTAACTGATGAAGCTATTAGGAATGGATCACTAAAGAAGAACCCTGAGAAGAGAGGGAATAGTGGAGAGCCTAATAGGGATAGGAATGTGAAAGATGATAACAAGAGAACTAGGACTATGAATACTTTTGCTACAACCGCTAACCCGGTAAGGAGAGAGTATACTGGTGCATCTCCTAAGTGTGCAAACTGTAACCTGCACCACTCACCTGAGTTGCCTTGTCGAGCTTGTTTTAGTTGCAACCGCCTTGGGCATATT